>JALPQI010020044.1:0-12752 GCA_025490895.1 Thaumatotibia leucotreta
GTCCGATATGGCATGAAAAAAACACATGATTGGCTTGTGCACTTGTCCGTCTTTTTACTCGGAGGTGCGGCATAGTAGCATGAAAAGTCAGTCGACAGTCATAATAGTCAGTGCAATTCCAGACTCAGTGCACAAGCATTAACACGTTTTTCATAGCTGTCATCTCGGATCGGAAATATACTGTCCGGAATGGGGAAAAGTAAAATGTCGGACGGTAAAATTACGTCTAGTGCACAAACTACTATATACATTTATCTACATCCATATCATAAGTTGTCTACAATATGTTTAGCGGCGGTAAGCAAATAGCCTACTTTAAGAAATCTGTATCTGTGGGTGTATCATAATTTTTACTTTACGATATCGGCAACCGATATCTTAATCACAATTAAATTTAGAACATTCTGTTAAAAAGAAACAACACACTTTAACTTCGATTATCGAATTAATCGATTTGTAATTTCATTCACATTAAAATTCATATTCCATACATTCTTCTAAATGTCGAATACTGAGAATCGATTTGAGAATCGATATCGACTCAAGACCTTACCTGGTTTATGAATAAAAAAAAAACTAATGTCAGTTCAGTCATTTGTTTTGTTTGAATTGTTTCAAACAAGGAGGTTGGAGGGTTGCCTATAGGTTACACACTAAAGAGGTCCGTGCTCTGTGGTTTCAAACATACAACTTTTTTGGACTGTTGACTTGAAAGTTAAATATTATCGAGTTCGTTGTGAAATATTTACACTGAAAAATTATTTATGACGACGAAGACAGTGATGTTGAAATGTGTGAAACACCACCAGAAATCCGGGACGCCGCTACAACCGTGACCAATAATTTGCTGCCACAAAAATAAACATATTGTAGAAAACTTATTATATGCATGTAGATAAAGTTATGTATGTGACTGTACATAATTAGGCATTAAACACTCGTGTGATCTTATTATGAAACTCGCCTACGGCTCGTTTCATAAAACCACACTCATGTTTAATGCCTCTTATTATGCGCCAGCCACATAAATAACTATTAATGGCGTGGCATATCGGACCGTAAAAAACCGGACTACCGGACGGTAAAAGTCAGTGTAGTGCACAAACGCCCATAGGCTGATGATGTGTGATGTAATTTTAGAAAGCTTATAATCTTACTAGCAGCTCACGACTTCTTCTGCGTTTTGGCTGTCCCGGGACTACTATTTTCCGGTTAAAAATCGTAGCTATGCGTGAGGACGCATAAGAAGGTAAATACCGATAATCGCCACACTGGGCAAACAGGTTGAGTAACTATTTAGATAACGCACAGTACAGTGCTCACTGTGATGATGCAGCTGCCCATCATTAATCTTCAATAAAAGAATGGTGAGTGACACTTCAATACTTTGTCGACTCTTACCCACGGGAAGTGTTGAGATGGAGACAAATATATTCTTACCTTGGCCGTGTGGTGACGTAAGTAAGAATACATTTGTCACCACCCCAACTCCTCCTGCGGGTGTCGTAAAATTCGACTAAGGGATTGAAATGTCATTGACCATTATTTGATAAAAGATTGATGATATATAGGCAGCAGCGTCATCATAGTGAACATACTATACTGCGATCGCCAATCCGCTTGCCAAGCGTGGTGATTATGGGTATTTACCTCCTAATGCGTCATTATGCATATTTAATAGGAGAGGCCTACGTTCAGCAGTGGACTATCATAGGCTGATGATGATATTCTTACCACCGTCACCCTAAAGGCCACGACATTGGTCTAAGGCAACCGGCTTAGCGGAAAACCATACGTGCGAGAAGGAGTTCCCATATCGCATCCCGCTCCAACTCACGGATTCTCTCGTCACCGGTCCAGACCAATGTCGTGGCCTGGCCTGTAGAGTCAACGGCTTTCTAGCATATCAAGTAAATCACAGAATTCATTAATAAAGGTATTAATTGGTGTGTTTACTGCACACGCAATGTGCTTATACCTGTTTTCATTACTAAAGAAAAGGTGGGCATATTAATATAGTATATACCGGGTGTAAATCTCATACAGGCGAATTTCTTTACAACAGGATGCTTAGCCAAGTTGCCAATCGCTAACGCTTAGTAGCGTAATAGTTTTCCCACTCTGTCACTTTCATATAAGTGCGACAAAGACAGTTAGCTGCCTTTCAGTTACAATTGACGATTAAGCGTTAGCGATTGGCAACTTGTCTAAGCACCCAGGCTTAGCGAAGATGCCATTTCGCAATTGTAGACGATGAGCGATAAGTAACAAATGTATGAGAATCACGAATTCGTACGATAAGTCACGAGACCATTTCCATACATTATTATAGTCACGTGACTTATCGCTTGTCGTAGATGATTGCAGAATTGCATCAGGCCTAGCCTGCAGGGATTGTTAGTGTGGGCATAATAATTATTGCTTCAGTAATTCGGATAATTTTTAGCTGTAAATTACTTTCTGAAACAATATCTATGCCGTAATAATGCACGATCTTATGAAGGTCGCTGGGACACGCTGGATGCAGGTCGCATCTAACCGGTAGACCGGTACATGTGGAGGTCCAGAGGGCCTATGTTCAGCAGTGGACGTCTTATGGCTGAGATGATGATGAATAATTCAGCCCGCA
Source organism: Thaumatotibia leucotreta (assembly GCA_025490895.1). Classification (NCBI taxonomy): domain Eukaryota; kingdom Metazoa; phylum Arthropoda; class Insecta; order Lepidoptera; family Tortricidae; genus Thaumatotibia; species Thaumatotibia leucotreta. The sequence goes on from JALPQI010020044.1 coordinate 2,630, forward strand.
AGGTAATTCAAAACACTCGAGTATAAATTCAAAAACGAATGATAGATACTCCTAAACTGCCATAATAGTACTCCAATTGAAAAAATTGTTACGGCAGCGTATTAAGTGTTCTTATGAATGATTACACTAATTAATTATATGTATGATATAATACATGAAAATGATCACGTGACTTTTCGTTCAAATCTGACATTCTCATACATTTATCAGATACGATTGCAGAACGACATCATGGCTAGGCCTGCGGGTATCATTTATCGACCCCATTAGATTTACATACTGTATAACGTGTGAATATCATCGCGACCATTAATAAAGCATCAACAACGCTTATTAATTCTTGTCAATTACGCAATATGAATATTGATTGAAAGTAAATTATCTGATTGCATGCTCGGGCATCGTAAAATGTGTTGTACCAGTTTTGGTGAAGTCATTTGTGGGTGTAATCAACGTAACTGTGCTAGTGAAACAAGTAGGTACTAATAGCGAAGTACAATTTGTAGAACAGGGTGCTTAATCAAGTTGCCAATCGCTAACGCTTAATCGTTAATGGGACACGATAGGCAGCTAACCGTGTTTGTCGCACTAATATGAAAGAGTCACAGAGAGCTTAGCCAAGTTGCCGATTAACTCGTAGTAGCGTATCGTAGTTTTCCCTCTCTGTCACTCTTTCATATTAGTGGGACAAAGACAGTTAGCTGTCTTTCGTTTACGATTGACGATTAAGCGTTAGCGATTGGCAACTTGTCTAAGCACCCAGGCCTAGCCAAATGCCTGCAATCGTATACGATAAGCGATAAGTAATAAATGTACGAGAATGACAGATTCGTACGAAAAGTCACGTGACCATTTCCATACATTATTGTCGTCACGTTATCGTTTATCGTATACGATTGAAGAATGGCAACTTGGCTAGGCTTACTAGTATCAACTCAACAAGTGACATAGAAAGTGATCCCAAGTCTTTGCAATAATTGTGCAAAGAAGAATACCAAGAACTTTCCATGGGAATACGTATTTACAATTTTGGAAATTTTCGTCGATACATTGCTAGAACAGCATGAAAACTCTAGAAAAAAAAAAAAATATTATTATGGGAATTTCATTTATTATATGTAGATTTAGACCAAACGAGCGAATGTTCATTCTATCCCCCACTTTGCGAAATTCGTTCGTTAAGGTGCATTCAGACCAAACGAGCATTCGCTATTCTATCCCCCACTCTACGAAATCAACGAATCACGTTTTGTGTAACGATCTAATTTCGTAGAGTAGGGGGTTAGAATAACGAATGCTCGTTTGGTCTGAATGCACCATTACACAAAACGTGATTCGTCGAAATTCGTTGATTTCGTAGAGTCGGGGATAGAATGAGAATTCGCTCGTTTGGTGTAATTCCACCTTAAGCAGAGTCATCATAGTGGTTATGGGAATTAATACCTTCTGTGTCCATACTTATAGGTTATTACTATTATTATTACTATAGGATATAGGCATTTCCTGTCTGTGTCCAGCAGTGAATGAATGAGAATGAGATTTTAATTGATAAAATTAGAAATAAGTGCGATAAGTGGATTAAGCGGTTCATTTTACGTGAGGTCGAAATCTTCGGAGGGCCATATGTACTGAAAAACGTACGAGACACGTGCAAAAACGAAATTCGAATTTCATGTTTTTCGCACTTGTATCGTAAGGTATTATTACATGTCATACAAGTATACATAATAATTATTACAGTAGAGTGGAATAGTCTGATGATGTGATGCAATGTAAGTATGTATAGTTCAGAAAACACAATTATAATTAACTGAAAGTAAAAGCTGAATTCCGGGATCGTCGACCCGTATCAGTGATAAAACATACTCACGATTCAAAGTGAGATAGATGTTTTACTAATCCATTGTTCGAACATAATTGTTTCTTAGCATTTTCCCATAACTTTCCCAACGACAAAACTTTTAGTATTTACCGTAAAATGAGATGGATCGAAATCTAAGTTCAATTATGTTCGACTATGCCTATATACTTTTTTTTACTGTCATGTAATTATGATCCATAGTACAACTGAAGGGCAATTGTTCAACTAGTATACGTAAATATAATATATGTTCTAGTATTGGACTACCGATAAATTTGGTGTACCTACTGTGGTACAACCAATTGGACCACGGGTAAACTAGCTTCCTCGTAGTACAATCGGTTGGACTACGGCTAATTTTACTTCCCCGTGGCACAACACAACCAGTTGGACATATCGGTTGGACCACGGGCCGGGAGCGAAAATAACTCACTAACTTGCGAGCTTCAGAAAGTAACACCGTCTTCTGTGTAATAAACGAAAAACAAACGAGATGTAATCAAGTTTGCTAGCGATCGACCTTTAAAGTTGATGATTTTTACTATTACGTTGGCCAATCTGGCAATTTGGAAGATTTCATTATATGGAGATCGTTAACTGCGGTCGATTTGTTGCGTATGCAACGAGTTATATAGAATAGTTTAAAGAGGGTTTAGATAGAACCTGTTTCACCCATCAAGTTAAAAATCCGCGTTAGCGATTTATCTCCAAATAAAATACCGCGTGTAAATCTAATACGGGCGATCAATTAAACCAGGCATAGAATTCTTCAGTGTAATCATGTATTACGAGGTTTTTTAAAGTTAATTACGACCCCACAGATTTTTTTTAAGATTTTCAGAGTAACAATGTAGGTACGAACATTTGTTATTATTGATATGGCAGTTATATCATCTGCTTTTGAAATTTAGCTGTCAAGCGTTTAACTTGTGTTTGTTGCTAGTGTTGCTCTAGAAATCTACATTGCGTGCCGAATTATTATGTACGGATAATTTTGCTGCTCCAATTTTAAGTAAAGTTATCTACTCGTAAATGTACTTATTACGAGTATGTCCTAAACTAACACCCGTTAAGAGCTTCGCCCGTATTAGACTTACACCCTGTATATCTCAAAAAAACGTTCTCTGTCAAATAAACGTTACTGTCTTATCTTTTATATGCCTGCGGAAAAGCATAGTGATAATTCTATCTGATGCATAAAATTTGTCCGGGTTTGTGAAATAAGCCATAAATGTTATTTATTACAGCTAGACAGATGACGAATTAGGCAAAACTCACAAAGTAACAAATATCTACTTGAAATAAAGCTCTTATCTCAGTTCTGTTTTAATACTGACAAAAGAGGTTGCTAAGAGTAGTGACAGATTTTATAGTGAGTTTTGCTTGTCAGCCAACGATATACAGTGTGTTACCATGACCCAGGCTTTTACGAAAATGGGTAATAATACGCATTACTGGCAATCGTTTTCAAGTATTAAGAGTTGACAAATATTTAAATTAACTGTACAATTATTTTTATTTCGTTCGAACGATCAATGCAACGCGTGTACCTACTGCTTAGTTGTCAAACGTTGCGAGTGGCTGCGATCTGTCATTGTCAAGTGCCTATTAACGATTTATTTTGAAGTACATTGCTTCTCAATTAACTTTTCTTAGAAAGTTAATTACTTTTAAAATTAGGATTTTTAAACAAATAATGCACATGGTTTGGCTAAGAATCTGCATCTCAATCCTCGGTTCAAATAAAAGCCTGCATCATGTTAACACACTGTATAGACAGCCATGACCAAGGAACAAATATTTGTGATAAATAAATACACAAATAATGCCCTCGCCGGGATTCGAACCTGGAACCCCTAGCTTCGTAGGCAAGGTCACTACCAACTAGGCTACGGAGGCTATTCACCATCATTGTCGAAACTCATTGCGTAATTTGTTTGGTTAGTCTTCTCACTTCTATTGTACGGGGCATTGTCTATGGTTACATTACAGCATCGGTTAGGCAACGCATGGTAATTTGGTCAAATTGACAAATTACCGTGTACGGAATATCGGATTTTACTTTTACCGGAAAGACGAGTCTTTAACAAATAAGTGCCGGTGATTGAGGTCGTGAATTAAAACAGCAAAAAATGGTAAACATTGATTTGATCGGCTGATTTGCTTAATTCTCTGGGTGCTTTGACAAGTTGCCAATCGCTAACGCTTAATCGTCAATCGTAAACGGAAGGCAGCTAACTGTCTTTGTCGCACTAATATAAAAGACTGACAGAGAGGGAAAACTACGATACGCTACTAAGCGTAAGCGATTGGCAACTTGGCTATAAGCTAGTCGGTTGTGGAAAATGTGTTAATGATGGTCTTCCTGAATAAGGTTTCCCATACATATGACCTATATAAGCAAACGTAGTTTTTTTACTAGTAAAGCTCCAGTTCATTAGTATGTACGTATACTTTCTCCATACTAATCCAAACAAAAGCAAACGTGTTTACATCATTATGAAACAAGACTTGATATTGTAGACATTCCCGTACCGATCGGTATGAACGCATTTTATCTCGCGATTTTCATATTTGTGCAGAAAGCTTGTTCAGAAAAAACACCTTAATGCGTTTTTCAGTTGGGATCACGGCCCCGTAATCACCCTGTAGATTTTTGCATCCTTTTCTTTCAAGTGTATCTTTCCATCTCTGTCAAGTGTCTCACCTTCGCTGCGGCAATTAAGTTAAATTGCAATTAACCATACTTGTACAGGAGTCCGCTGGATGCGGGTGGCGCAGGACCGGTCATTGTGGCAATCTTTGGGGGAGGCCTATGTTCAGCAGTGGACGTCTTTCGGCTGATATGATGATGATGATGATGATGATGATGATACTTGTACAGGTCACATATGACCTGTTCCGCAGTGAGCGTGTTAAAGTGGGCATAGAGGAGGGGGTTGACTATCTGAGCGTTTCAACCGCCTAATTTTGGCGGCATCATTTTTGCCAAAGTTTCTATTCGTTGCTACTTTGTCATTAGAAGGTACCTCATACAAATGACGAAGTATAACATTGAAACGTTTAGAAACTTCGGCAAAAATTATGCCACCAAAATTAGGCTGTTGAAACGCTCAGCAGTGTTATTCACTAAGGAAACCGCCTTGCTGTCAGCGCTGTGTCAGTGCTGCGGCAGCGTTGAGCCTAAAAATGGTATTCACGAATGTACTTTAAACGACACTAGTGCTCGGCGACGAATGCGGCGTGAGCTGGAACTACACTGCGTCGAGAGTTTGACGTTTAATGTATGAACTTCGTATTCTCTAACAAAAAACAGCGACGAACTCGCCCACAACCTCGCTCACAGCGTCGATTCCTAATGTCAAATAAAACAGCTAGGATTTTAGACAAGGCTGTCTCGACGTCGAGCTCGTAGAACGCAGCGTCGAATGTGTGAATAAGAGAATAGCATAGCTGATATTCACCCAGGGACGTAAGTAGGGCCGCCTTAAGAATACTGGTTCACACGCATGCCAATCGACCTTATATGTGACGTAACACGTGGTAACATATGACATAACTTGACCAACTTATAAGTACGAGTGCACTGCTGGACAAAATTACTAATCCCATGCAGACGAGCCGTCACAAGCAAGTATAAAACAGTTTTGAAAAATAATACCTAGGTATTAGCCGGCGCCGTCTAGACATCTGCGGTATCAAAGGATTACCGACATGGTTTATTCATTTATTTTTGTTTAGAAGTTTCGATGTATGGAGTATTTTTCTAGGAATTCTACTAAAACACCTGCCGAAAAATATATTTCAGATTCCATCAATACACAATATACACATTTCAAGACAACAAAGGTTGGATTTCGTTGGGGATAGTGCAATACCTACCTGGTAGGTGACATGGTACCTACCAGGCACCATGATGAATATATATTATTTTAATAATATTATTTAGCAATCACATGACAAACATTTCTGTGACAAAAAACTGAAAAATTAACGTTTAAAATTGTTTAATAGTGTACATTATATTTGCCTGCATATTGCGGTCTAGACTCCCGAAGGCGTCAAAGGATTGCAGTTTTATTCCTTTGTTGTCTGCCGACTGACTAATGCTGGCTTGCGACTGGCCAATCGAGGAAGCTTTAAATGTAACTTAGGATTTGATAAATATGCGGTATACCACGCCGATATACTCTATCTTAACGATTTATTTCTATTAACTAAGCATCTATAACGAGATGCTATAATGAAATCCTATCGACATATCAATATGTTGTAAGAGTCAGTGGTAGGGTGAAGAGTGAAGACACATAATTATCAGCATGCGTACGCATTTTGTCTATTGAAATTGGCCGTTTAGTATGAAACGCGTAAGCATGCGTACGCGTGCGGAAAGCTAGACGCCGTCTCATGCTAAACGAGCATTATCTATAGACAACTTGCGTACGCATGCTGATAAATATGTCTTCACTTCACTCTTAGGGGCTTGCTAGTACCTACTGGCAGATTTGTGCATTACTAAAGTAAGTTATTAGAGTACAGTCAAAGACAAAATAAGGTGTACACAAAAATTTTCAAAAATGTGTCCCAGTGCACTCTAATTCTATGTAATAAGAACGTCGTCACATATTTATGAGCGGATTCTATCGATACAAATTTTTGCACTTGACTGTACACGGTGTTTCCTGAGTCATTTATAACTTCGCACACATCATATGGTATTTACATATAAGTCATACTGAGCAACTTAACCCACGAGACCAATCCCGAAAAAAGAAAAAATCACTTTTCGAACAAAATGTTCGGATCACGTAACCAATGTACATGAAAGTTTTTTTTCGCGATTTTGGGGTTCGTCTTTAACCAAAAGGTGCTCACTATGACTTGTGTATGATGTGTGCGAGGTAATTCTTATTAGTCACTCCGGAAACAAGTACTTGTTGTTACTTTAGAAAATGCTAGCGGTAAACTTCTCACCGATCAACAAGATCTAAGTTTTTTACAAAAAGCATTGGTATAATTCACACATACATTATCGTGCTAGAAATGTTAGAATTAGTATGCGCGAAAAACGTGTGACTTCATATACAGGGTGGGAATCAGTATGTCGATTGCCGACAGACTTTACCCATGCATTTAAGGTGTCAAACGATGCAAAAAAATATTATATGCCTTATGTAATGTGGTCAGGATTACTTATGTACATGTTGCAAAAATATAGCTGGTTATTTATTGTAAAGGTATCACAACCTTCATGAATTCCAGAAAACTTTTGATAATCCCAGAGACGGGACGCTACAAATGTTACAATAAATAAGCTCCGAAATACTTAAAAGACAAGCTTAGGCTTAAGGAATGGACGGCAAGTTAAATCCTCTCTTGACTAAATAAGAAATATTTACAGTGGACAGTTCTGAAGGAGTGAAGCTATGATGCCAAAAAAGGCTACTTTGTGTCTAACTTGAAGGTTCCATTTCAGGTTTCTGTGCCTGAAGACTGAGCAATGGATTATTTCTGAACCGCTTTCCGTGTTAACCCATCAAAAAATAGGAACCTATGGGCGATATAAATAAATATTTATATGGAAGCCTCAGATTTTCATATACTTAGGTCATGTCATAGGTTAATCATGTTATTTATAGGCAAAAACTCCTCATTCGCAATAAAACAGGTCAAAACCAAAAAAAATCGGGACTGTTGCTTATTTAGGAGTTGAAATTGCGGACCATAGTGGCAGTATTGGACGATGATAGTTGAATGACTTTAACTAATTTCCAAAAAAATATTTTTATTACTTATTCGGAGGGCCATCTTGCCAGGAATTTTCACTCCAAAAACCAGGTCCAGTAAGTTATCCCAAAGATTGTTCTTTAACTTTGTCTAATAATCAATTTAGTGAATGCCAATTCCCAAACTTAATTAATTTCCAAACACCTGAACTAAAATGACACTGATTTTAGTTTGACAAGATGACATTAAAACAATCCGACTTCTCTTCCCAAATTTTCCTCACCTACCTATATAGCACAACCAGTCGTGTTTCGAGTTTTAAGCCAACAATACCAACTGACGGGCACCTTTCCTCAAACCTTTTGTTCGGCAGCTGTGTTTTCCAACTTAGAAATGTCTACAACATATAATTTCATGCGATGCATAAGTCCTTTTGGTTCAGGGGTGAGCACAAAGGCTGAGCCCTATATAAGCGTCCGATTCTTACCCTACCTGTAGCTAATTCCTGTATGTTATAAAGTTTAAGCGAGTCCAACACAAAGTTAAACCACAGCATTGAAAAAGTACGATAAGCTTCAAGTCAAAACTGAAAGGGAATACGCGATTTTGACTCCTCTTTTTAGTACATAATCTCTTGACGTCGTTTTTCCACGGAAATATTCAATTTTATCTCCTTTTCTCAAGGATTTTACGCTACATTCTTACGCTTAAATATTATATTATTAACAACACGCCCTGTCTTTGCAACGGGTACATTAATGTACCAGTAATTTTACTGATACTAAAACCTTCCTCTTAATTTCTTTTATAACTTCTAAAGATTTAAGCATAGGTACATAGATAGGGATATAGGGACAGAGAATGCGACTTTGTTTTATTTATACTATTTATTTGTGTGAAATATTTATTCCCTGGCGTTTATGTATTGTGGTTCTAAGGGAGATAAGTATTATGATCATGTGTGTCATCGATTCATTGGCTAGAGATTTCGACTCTTTTGTTTTTGTGATACTATTGGAACGAGACCTGTCCTAACCAATATTTTACAATGGATTGTGAACGTCCTCGTAAAAAATGGGGATTTCGTTAATGGTTTTCTGATATTTATTATGAAAAATTCGCAAGGAATTTATACAATCAAGACGGATATGAGGTTAAAACTTAGAATTTTTGGCGTACGGGATGAGTAAAAGTAATGATAACCTTTTTATTTCACCAGCCTTACAATATAGGACAGGGTTTTTCCTATCTCTCATGTTGAGCCCATAAGAAAAGTTACCTATGACCATTTTTATCACTTTTCCATTTTGGATACCGACCTAAAAGCCATCCACATAGATGTCGTTTTGGTTTTGTACTTTGTTGTGAAATTATACACTTTGTTTTTGTATCCCGTTTCACCGGTAACTCGGGTTCCCGTGTGTAATCAAGGAACCTCATCAAAGGTTCACCGAGGGAAAGGGGGAGGGGTAAGGCACGTGACGTAATTACACAACCATCGGCTTTAATATGGGGACCGTAAGGGTAGCTGCAACTGAGCGATCACAGCTCTTCTTCAGAAGAGTCAAGACTCGTCTTATTGATGCGAATGTATGTAGCGAGCCGAGCATCCAAGCATATATTATGGCTAGTGAGACAGCCAGCATTAAAGATGTAAGCACATGTCGCACACACCCTATCGCCGCATGCTGATGTGACGCAATGTGACGTCTGCCAACGACAAGGTAGCTCACTCGTCATAGTCACCAAAGGAGCATTCCATGGGCTGTCCCGTACAAACGCATGTATATTCCCATAATTTTAGATTTCTTCCGAGTTTTTAGTTAATTTATTTTTGTGCAATTTTTTACTCTGGTCACAAAAGAGAACTTCGATAAACCCATAATTTTGAGAAAAACCGTGTAAAGCTTCGAAATCCAATTTCAAGAAATCATTCGTTTGATTATTCATTTAATCAATTTTGGAGTCATGTCCATATTATTGCAAACAATGATCTACATTTGTCCGATCCCCAGTAAAAAGATTCTCGTAATATATTTAAGAGCGCATTCATATTAGATTTGAGATTAGATGTTTTTACACTAAACTTAACACCTTAGCAAATAAACATAGATACATATTTAAATGGAAATTATTAATCGTTCGTTTGTGATTAACCTTATAAATCGCAAAGGGAATTGAACACATGTCTTCAATACACAACAACCACAACTTCTCTTAAGCGATCAAACCTCACTTCATTTAACCTCGTCCTGCCCAATCGTGATTTATAAAGGACATTCGATTTTATAGAACAAAAGTAAAAGCGACTATATTTTCAAACTCATTATATTTAAATTTCAATAGTCTTAGTTAGTAATAGTTAACTTAGAAATATTAGTCGAATTGAGAATCTCTTCCTTTTTGAAGTCGGTTAAAAACCATGAAAACGCTTTTGTAAATAAAGACGTAAGCACTTAAGACGTTTACCAACAATTTTCCGCCCAAGTAGAGGCTGATTTGGCAAATTACATTTGCGGTTGAATAGCCGAGCGT
>JALPQI010020045.1:0-14748 GCA_025490895.1 Thaumatotibia leucotreta
ACCGTCAGCAGCCACGTCAGCACCATCAACAAACGGTGGTACTGTAAACAGACAACTTTAAATACAGCGCGTGTAAGTAGGTACACGCGTATTTTGAACATAAGTATCAGCACACCGCTGACATAATGGTATACAGCAGCCGGTGGGGCTTTAGTAGGTACCTATGTTAGTTGGTTCAATGCCTGGCGTTCAAAAGGTTAATATTCTGGATTATACCTACGATTAGCTGATACATCACTGTTGACGACTCATGTTTCACTCCGTAGGTCACACCATCTTTATGTGTAAAATCGAGAAGAATCAGCAAAATATCATAGTGAAATTCAATACTTACGGCGAACCAAATGTCCTTTCCGCCTAGCTGCTTTCCGACCCAGGTCTGTCTGAAATACCTGTAATAAACCAATAAACAAACTAAATCAAAATGGTCCTTCGAACCGGATATACAGATCCAGAGGTTTTAGTTCTTTCTAAACGGTTTCATGGAGCATTAGACAAATTTCGTATCGTCTTAGGTATGCGGAATAGTTTGTGTGCCTTAACCTTCAGATCACAGATTCTTGCGATAGGCATAAATAAAGGAGGCGCGTATCCTACAACAGGCATGGCAGTTGATTAGGAAGCCCGTAGACAACTGAACGGCACATCAGTAGATATACCTTACCTTGCCAGCAAGATGCCAAGTGAAGCGCTACCCAGCCAAGCTGCGATCATGAAGCTGCCATGTAACTTGAGCAGCAGTTTGGATGCCCCGGCCGCCGCGCCCACACTTGATAAAGCGAGGGGCTCGCCTGTCGACTCGTATGCCAAGCTGTGGAATCCAACTCGGTCTGCGTCTGTAACGACAAACGCCTGTATTAGGAACACGGTGTATGGGACGATTAGCTACAAGTCCTCTCGAACGAACATGTAAACATTGAACAAACTTCAACACCAGTTTGAATTCGCATCTCTTTATCTATGGCTCAAGGAGTAAAATTACCTTTCATGCTATCTCCAGAAACGACCATCAAGTTGTACTTCATCGAAGCCAAATTGAACGTCTGTCCCATAACTTTGGATTCCACGTCTCTCGTGAATTTGCAATACAGTTTCCCATCGATCACAGAAGACTCTAAAAGCTGAACTATATCCTGAGGCGAGTCAGATCTTCGCACATAGGGTTCAGCCTTGGGATAAGTCCAAGATGTGAAGAGACTGACTCTTCCGTTGTCGTTCCTGACGCATTCCATGGCGCTGTCGTCTCCCATCTTATTGTCCATGCTCAGAGCTGCGGCGACGTATTTAGGGTTGTCAGTTCCCTGGATCTCGAAGGTGTATTTATCACCAGCAACGAATATGGCTACAACAGCCTTGCAATTGCCTGCGGTCAGGCAGTTCTGTGGCACGCCGTAGCAAAGCTTGTTGTCGGCGCAGCCCTGGTAGATGGTGTCGAGTTGGGTAGGAATTGCTTTTGGCTGGAAATGAAAAAATAATGATGAAATGAAATGGCCTCCGATAACTGAGAAACAGGGTTTAGCAGAAAACGCTATCATTATCATCATAATCATATCAGCCGAAAGACGTCCACTGCTATGCAGTGATACAAGTTTATGCATAAGAAATATCCATCTATGTAGATAGGCAAGTACATAGGTACTTCAAAATATTGAACTTTGTAGACTCAATGGGAAATAGTAGGTAATCTTTTATAAAGAGCTGTACTGTAGATCGTAACTGGTCGCCACGGCATCTTGATTAAATACAATTTCGTATTTGGAAAAGGTACGAAAGCGGTTTAAATATTCAAATCACCTTAGACTCCATGACCACAGGAGGAGCCACAGTGATCCTCTGGGTGGTAGCCGGTGCAGCAGTAGTGGTGATCACCGTATCTGGGGTCACCACTTCCACTACCGCTGACTCCACATTCTTCCAGAAGGTGGCGTAGCTTTGTGCAACTGTTGCTCTGAAATTATAAAGTAAACATAAATATGTAATTTCTGAAATACCTACATTTAGAGAGAATTTTCTCTCTAGAAAGTGCTTACTGCAGGTAAGTTTATTTTGTTTTGCATCTAGAATTACATTCGGGAATTGAAACATAACTCGTTAACAATAGAATATCTGATGTGCAAGATAGATGTGGATTGAAGTGTCACTGACCATTCCTTGATAGAAGATTGATGATAGGCAGAATCGTCATCATAGTGGACGGACACATTAGGTACCTCGATCGCCAATCTGCTTGCCCAGCGTGGTGATTATGGGTATTTACCTCCTAATGCGTCTATAGTTACGCATAGTTAATAGGAGAGGCCTATGTCCAGCAGTGGTCTGAGATAGGCTGATGATGTATGACTATGATGTAGGTATATATGCATTAAGATTAGATACATATTCTAAACCCCCGAGACACTTCACCGGCTTTTTCATTGCTGAGTCATGACAGGTAACAGGCCGTAACTTAATTGTAGTTCACTGTTATATCACTTCCCAAGGTCAGGGCTTTCAACCTTGGTTCTCGAGTGGCATGCGAATTTACACGGAATTTATCGGTTCCGCGTTCGGGTGAAACAAAGCGAGAGAATACCACTCTTTGGTAAAAGTAAGGCCTTGTCACCTACTATTTTGAGATATCCTATCACTATCAAGTTTAAAAATAGCGTTACGCTATAAATAAATTGGGACTAGGCTTACACAAAGCTTAAAAGCTCTCAAGAATCTGAAAATGGAGAAATTATGCAAAACATGATGCAGAACTGAAGATTTCCTTTGTGTGCACTAGGCAGAGAACTGCTCCGTTTTTACCGTAGACTACCACTAAAGTTTAGGTCAGCTCAATACTGAATAGTCAATCTTTAAGTATCGCACGTTTTAGGTTTAAAAGGCGTTACAGAGTAAGTTATAGAGACATTACTCTGTTAGACACGGCAATTTTTTATCGAGAGTATTTAGCTGATAAAGTAATCCTTTAAAAACATTAAAATATACTGGATGCCCTGGAAAATATAAGCTTGTATATTACTTACGTAGGTTATGTCACTTGGTGTGTAGGCACAAAACATAAATGGTAATTGTACCTGAACTCGATTCCTCCAAGGAAGTCAGTGGGTGCCTTCCACACGAAGGTCTGTGCCGGCTTGTCCTTGGGGTTGGAGTGCGTGACCGTGTCGTTATCCCCGCGACAGCTGATGATCTGCGTGTCCTCGGGGTCTGGGACAGTCAGGAACTTGCCAACGATGGTATCTGAGTTCTGGAAGAAAGATGTTCAGTGAGATGAGTAATAAAAAATAAGTGCCTGCTGCCAGGTAGAACGTTGGAAGCGGAACGAACCCCTTAGTGTAAGACCTCTTCAGTCGGCCTTAGAAGTAAGTTAGTTTCAAAACTAGTAGCCCTAATTAAATAGTTATAATAGCACGTAGACCCCTTGTACGTACCTACGTATTTAAAAAAAAATCGTAATCTCTGATACATTCAATAACCTCCTAGTGGACTCTCAGTCCCGAAGTCTCACAGACACCGTGATTGCACTTATTTATTGGCCACCTTGTATAATAATATTAATAATAATTAGATATCCGGCGGTCATATCAGGAGAGTAAATTAGTAAAATATTACATGTGATTAAGATTTTTAGATGCCATTTCCGAAGCACAAGCCTAAACTGAAATACCTCTTTTTACGAAATACTCGCGGACGTCCCAAATTAAGCATCTCTTCAAAATCTTCAAGTATCAATCTTATAGGGGTAAGTAAAAACATTAACAATATTTACAATGCGAAATATGTAAAGTATAGTAAATGAAGAAAAGGGTCATTGCCATGCTATTAAAGGGAAGGTGCCTGTGCGCAGTTTTACTTTTCTAGAAAATGCATGCAACATGAAATAATTTAGCATACCTGCACTTGTCTGGCTTGCAGTATGAAGCCTCCAATGGGAACGGGTGCGCCTGAGGGACTGCCGATGGTGACGCTGAGCATGTCACCCTGGCGGACCTGGGACGATGACGTCACCACCAGGTAGGGAGGTACAGTCGTCTGAGGTTCGATGTCTGGGTGGCGCGGGAGCTGGTCTAAGCATGACTGGAATGGTAAAAATACGAAATTTATTAGTAGTGCTCTCTATACGAGTATTAATTAATAACAATAGCAAATGTATGCTATGTTATGTATAAAAATTCTCAAGAGTTATACCTAGGGGCTAAAAGTTCATAAATCTATATTTTTGGTATGTCTGGTCTGAAACCTATTTAATTAATTACGACCCATCTGATTATAACTATAACATAACTACCGCAGCCCTTAGTACGGCTGTCACTCCTGACTCCTGATGAGGTCTCACATTAATATCACATGTGTGTTCTGAGTAACCAAGTCCAAAATTGTTTCCATGGTAGTTGTTTCTTGTTTAGGCCGTCAGGGCAGCACAGCTCTTAAGTGGCGACCACGCTTGGGAAAGACTACTAGATCTACAGATAACCTCGTCAGGGTGGCAGATATCCTATGGAGGTCTACACAGGCGATTCTGTGTAGACCTCCGTAGGGTATTTGCCACCTTCGTGGTGTGCTATAGAGGAGGCCTATATGTTCACCAGCGGACGTCTCTGGCCGACAGTCGCTGACTAGATACATAAAGCCTTACCCCAGGAGGTGCTCCTGATCCATGCTGTTCTGAAGACTGCACCAGCAGCATCAGTTGGTCTACACACGAGCGAACTTTGTGGTGTGCTATAGAGGAGACCTATATGTTCACCAGCGGACGTCTCTGGCTGACAGTCGCTGACTAGATAGATGAAGCCTTACCCCAGGAGGTGCTCCTGATCCATGCTGTTCTGAAGACTGCACCAGCAGCATCAGCGCTAACGCCAAGAGGCCTCTATTCCTTTTCCGAGGTAGCATCTTTCGTTTTCTGCAAAGAATAAAATGTGATGAGAACTGATACACGAGTAATATCACATCATCGGATCCACTCAATCCCTTGGTTCTTCATTCAAATTTTCTGTGGTACTGAGCTCTGAATTATATTTACTCCTAATAAATATTACCTGCATTATCTAAGCCTTTTAATAGGAATTAAGATTATAATATTTTCTTCGGTTACCGCGAGGATTACTCATGAAATAAATTTCAGGAATTAAGATTGTTTAATTTTGTTCCATAGTGTGGTTTTCCTTAAGCCATCAAACAAGTTATTCACGATGCATCTCCATGCATACAATTTGTATGCGGAAGATTAAGGCTAATACTTTGTTGGCCGTAAAAAGAGAATTTAATAGTTAGGGAGGATTACAGATTATAATTATAATCTCTATTACCTATCCGAACCTCTATTCTAGAATTTTAGTCTGGAGTAATAATCCACACGTAAATAGCTAAGTTGTCCAATTAGTTACCTATACAAATTCACTACAAAATGTTGAAACAAACGAATGAGTCAAAATGTAAATATTATTATTTACAACCGGTTTGGATATGGAGTTGGACTCGTTTACATAATAACAATAGACAATCGTGAATGCCGCGATTCTGTGGCTGACGAACCGTAGCAATTGACGGCACCCATCAAAAGTGAAGGTAATAGTTTAAACATACGACGTAACACTTAGAATAAAAATTATAATTGCAATTAACTACCTGTAATCGGTCATTACGATTTGATTAACGACGTCATAATTATTCTTAAGTGGTTTGTTACAGGAACAATTATTACAGAAGGCATTTTTAGAGCACTTTCTTTACATACATATATATTATACAAGGTGATCGATCACATTACCAGTACAGTAGACATACATTTTTATGCGTATTTTCAACCTACGCGCTAAAAAATAAATAAGTATATTCTAACACGTTCGGTGACACAATGTCTGTGACAATAAAATTATGCCAATGACACACATTGGCTGATTGCATTTTTTTTTTCACTTCTCATGCTCTTAAAATGTTATTTTAGTCCCTGCATATCGGGACTAAAACTCTTTATTAATCTCTAGGGCCGTAACAGCCACACTCACGGTGTTCAAGAATAAAGGATAGTCGTCATTTTCAGTGTTTGTGTATGGACCACTTTTGTGCATGCCGTGTATACAACCTCTAAACTTTTTTTTAATTGACTTTGGAAACCCCTAAACAGCCATTTCTAGTGCTTATGATTTTTGAACGAACGATTATTGACATTGAAAATAACCTCAAAATGTCAATCATGCAAAAATATTAAGGAGAATAGATTTATTTTCTTGATATACATGTATATTTAATACTTGTTTAATATATGATTAAGATTGAATCCAATTTATTACTTATGTCTTAATAACCAATTAGCTTCAAAATAGTTATGTAGTTAGCTCCAATTCGTTGGCTAAATATGCAAGTATTTAAAGCGTCATATTTCGAAAAAGGAATACAGATTAAATTTAAAACTCGGAACGAATTTGATTGCTTATTTTTTGTATTTTTGTCCATAAGTAATATTGTTCAAATCGTAGTTATATAATTTACGATGTCACGTCATGCGATGAAGAAGTATTAACGCCTTACTCCAGAATGAAGAAGAATGCAAAAGAGGCGGTGCAAAATCTTTTGCCGCCGAAATCTAGTGTAATATATTCAAAAGCGTATCAAACTTTTATTATTGGAAAACTGGAAAGCAAATTAGGTACCAACGTCATTTATGGAAGGCGTATTTCTGACATATTTTGATGAAAAATCTAAGAAATATCAACCGTCATCACCTTGTAGCATATATTCCATGCTTAAAACCACACTGCAACTAAACCATATAACTTGAAAAAGTTTGCGAACTTATCATCAAGTGGCCATGTTCCGAAGAAATCGGAAGTTTTGACATCGCAGAACATACATTTTTTTTGTTTCTTATTTGTTCTTTCTGTTATTAAATACTGAGATTATGTATACCGTAGTTTTTTTCCTCGCATTCTAAGTGAAAAGTAGAGTGTTTAATTCGGGACTAAACAGCCATAATGACACTCGAACTACATCCACCCTCGCTGCGCTCGGGTGGATAAATATCTCGTGTCATAATGGCCTGTTTTAGTCCCTCGTTGAACAATCTACTATTAATAATAAGGTTTTTCATGAAAACAGAAATTAACGTCATGTTTTATGTGACTAACTTTAGTAACACAATGAAAATGATCGTTAAGCCCATAATTACGTACAAATTTTTTGCAAACGATCCACATACAAGTGTTGTGTCGCTAGCGTAGAAATAGGTACAATCTTCTCGGTCACACATGCGTGTCACCGGTATAGGATAAGGAGTACTATGAGATAATCTAAACATAGTCTTAGAACTTAGGAAACAGAATTATAGGCGTGTTTCAGATGTGTCGGGTTATTAATTTTCTGTAACAAGGACAGTTGTTGTATTTGCGACAGCAATCGCAGTTGAAATCGCAGTCGTGTTTGCAATGACTTGGAGTTATCGTTCTATCGTGGTTCTATCGCAATCGCTTGACACGAAAGGTTCCGGAACCTTTGTAGAGGGGATTAGTAGCCTTTTCCAACCTGTTTAACCTTTTCAAGCAATCGATACAATAGTATAATTTTAGAATTCATATTACTACGATATTTTAAGTACAAAAAACACGGCGGCGTTTATAGAGACTCGAGGATTCGAAATCAGTACCTACCTATTCTACAAATACCGTTTTAAAATGTTCGGGCAGTTTTTTTTACTTTTTAGTGCTCAGTATTGGTGGCCAAAACTCTTAATTTTCAAATAACTGTATTTTTTACTAATATTTTTACATAGTTTTACGGCATACCTAGCTGAGTGGACGAATTCGAGCGCTCCCTTAAATTAAAAAAACCGGCCAAGTGCGAGTCGGACTCGCGCGCGAAGGGTTCCGTACCCTTATCAATTTATTATTGAAAAAATACAGTTAAATCGACCTACCTCAAAAACTATAGGAGATAATTTAATCAAACCAAAAATCGTTGATAGAACTTATTAATGTGCATAAAATATATTTTTTTAGAATTTTAAATCGCGTAGTTTAAAAAATAGAGGCGGGGGGACACATTTTTCAGACTTTGAGAGCTGATATCTCGAAAACGATTTGCTTAAATAAAAATAAGATTTATGAACCTTCATATCATTTTCAAAGACCTTTCTATTAATACCCCACACGCTTATATACAACTAAAAAAATGTTTCTATCTCTCAGTTACATGTATGGAGGGCCCCCACCCCAATGGTTTTTTTTACAATTAAGTATCATAATCCTGTAGCGGTTTATACAACACATATCCTCACCAAATTTCGTTACTGTAGCATTTATAGTTTCCGAGTAAATCGGCTGTGACAGACGGACAGACGGACAGACGGACAGACGGACATGACGAATCTATAAGGGTTCCGTTTTTGCCATTTTGGCTACGGAACCCTAAAAATCGCCCCCCAGAATCCCTATAACAAGTTAAGTAAGTACAATATTTTATTCAAACATAAAAGTACTATTTAAAGGTAGATTAGGTAGATATGTAGTCAAATTAAGCCTTCCTATAATAATTCGTCGTTTAAGTTTTTCCTACATTACATACGTAAGTACTGCATCATGTTTTCATAAAAAGTTCTTGATATTGTTCTTCGCACATTTAATGCCAAGCCTTAGAGCCAATTTCTTTCGACACAGTCGTGTGTCGGTTTCCAGTGTGTAACATTTATAACTCAAATTAATGTATTACCACTGTGTAACATTAATAACTCAAATGTCAAATGTCGCGATCGTCGACTGTTCAGAACATGTCATCGTTATCCTTAAATCCCTTACACTTATTCTATGAAACTGAAACAGTTTAGGTCCTAAACTGAATAGCATTAGTGAATCGTGGTAGCCCCCCTGCTCTTTGAATTACTAATGTGTGACGGAGCAGTCATCCAAGTAATGGTTCCTTGCTGGAGCCTCACAGGCAGGTGGCAGGATGTGACTCAGCAGTGTCGTTGATAAGAGGGGTCGCCATGGTTTCCTTATTACTCACTTTGAATGAGGGAGTAATTATAAGGAAATAATTATAGGGTTCGCGAAGTTGAGATATATCTTATAGTTATATGAAATGACCGTTGAACCCAATTAGTCATATTTCGAGCTATTTATTCAATTACTGCGACCATATACATATAACATGGACGACATGGACGTCTAACGCCAGCTCAAAAATGCCCCCAAAACCAATTGTTCAATTGTGCCAAGATGGGCAGGACATAGCGCTTTTCGTGACACCGCACATATTTCGGCGCAACATCTTTGACAAATGTTTATTGAATATCGCCAAACAAAACTTTGATGGACCAATCACAACTATTTTTAAATAGCGGCTTAAATTTTTATAGGTTGACATTCAAATTCATGATTTGTTAGATGAGTTTCCCAAACGCAGTTTTTCCTAGCAGATAATTTTCTTTTCGCATTTTTTCCCGAAAGCGATTATCCTAGTCACTTTTTTTCTCTATAGCTTATTTTTACGGTCGCTTTATTTCTGTTTCAGATATTTTTCTGTCTGAATTTTAACCTGTAGTTAAATTTTCCTCTGCAGCATATTTTACAGTAGCTTTGTTTCTGTTTCCGATATTTTTCTGTCTGAATTTTAACCTACAGTTCAGTTTTCCTTTGCAGCTTATTTTTACAATCGCTTTGCTTCTGTTTTCGGATATTTTCTGCCGTAATTTTAACCTGCAGTTAATTTATACTTTTTTTTTATCCATAGCTATATTTTCCAATAGTTTTCTTTCGCTGTTCCGTTTATATGATTTTATTAATGTAAGGTACAGTCGGCTAATTTCAAAAATGTCTGATACGAAAATATCTCGGGGTATTCCAATATAATTTTTTAGGATTCCGTAGTCAACTGGGAACCTTTATAGTTTTGCCATGTCTGCCCGTCTGTCTGTATGTTGGAGGATAATCTTAGTAAACGGTAGTAATATAAAGCTGGAATTGCTGACGCTCCATCAGGATCCCCCATTTTTTTCAAAATATATTACTAACCGCTCTATGCGAAACACGCAAATGACAATGTCAATGTCTTGCCTACTCATTGTAAAGTATTAATTTTTTATGATATAGAAGTATAGAACTTTCAATATCCTATTCAATTTAAAGAGGTTTGCTTAACAAACATAACATCGAGATATTCTACCATTACATACATTATATGAATAAGAATATTTCAAGCAAAAAAATATATACTATAGAGCAATACAACGAATGTAAAAAAACCGGCCAAGAGCGTGTCGGACCACGCTCAGTGTTGGGTTCCGTAATTTTATTTACCATAACTCAAAAACTTAGCCGATCAAGGTCAAAATATTTTTTCTTGAAAGTATTTATAAAGCTTTACTTTCATAATTTTTGGACTTACGGTTCAAAAGTTAGAGGCGGGGAGGGAACCCATTTTTTTAAACTTCCGGGGCAATTATTTCCAAAAATATTACAATCACCAGTGACTTACATATTCGTGCCAAATTACAGCTTTCTAGTACTAGCGGTTACTGAGATTATCCTATGACAGACAGACAGACATGGCGAAACTATAAGGGTTCCTAGTTGACTACGGAACCCTAACAAAGTGTTTTTAAACAAATTTGAGCATGTAAAAAATTGGTTTAGGGAAATATTGCAAGCAGAAAATATACTACAGGGTAATAAAACGAATCTAAAAAAACGCTTTTGTAAACAAATTCGTGCGTGAAAAGAATTAGTGTAGGAAATATATACTACAGAGTAATAAAACGAATGTGAAAAATGCGTTTTTGAATAAATGCGATCATAAAAGTGGCTACCATGAAATAGTAAGACAGGGAAATTAAAAAAGTGGGAAAATTTGCGACTATGAACAACGGCGAAAAGAAAATTATCTGCAAGGAATAACTGCGTTTGGGAAACTCATCTAACAAATCATTATGACTTTAAAAGTGGATTAACACAACAACAATGTGGAGACCGATTAACTATTGCTTTTAGTAGTGAAGCACCTTCAAAGACGACCATATACAGGTGGTATTCGGAATTCCAACGTGGCCGTGTGTCTCTTGCGGATGACGTACGTGAGGGTCGACCGAAAACGGCCGTTACCGATCAAAACATCGATGTTGTTCGCCAACTGATAAAGGAAGATAGGCATGTTACATATCGGGAGATTCAGGAGACTTTAGGCATTGGAATGAGTCAGGTACAAGTTATTTTACAACAAGAGTTGGGCGTGCGGAAGTTATTTTCCCGGTGGATTCCTCACTTGTTATCTGACGACCAGAAAACGGTACGTGTCAATTGGTGCCGCAAAACTTTAAAAAGATTTAATGGAGGAAGCTCAAATGCCGTTTTTAGTATTGTGTCAGGTGACGAATCATGGATTTACGTATATAAGCCTGAATCGAAAAACCAATCTCGAGCTTGGGTTTACGAAGACGAACCGAAGCCAACAAAAGTTGTTCGTTCTCGCAGCACGATAAAAAAAATGGTAGCCACGTTTGTCTCCAAATCGGGTCACGTGGCGACTATCGCTCTTGAAGATCGAAGAACTGTCAATGCCGATTGGTATATAGGCGTTTGTTTACCGATTGTTTTTGCTGAACTGCGAAAAACTAACCCTAACCGCCGTATTATATTACACCATGATAATGCCAGCCCTCACACCGCTCAGAAAACAGACGACTATCTGAAGGGCGAAAACGTCGAATTACTGGACCATCCTCCGTACAGCCCCGACCTAAGTCCCAACGATTTTTTTACTTTCCCGAAAATAAAGAATCGGTTGCGTGGTCAGCGTTTTCAGACCGCGGAAGAAGCAGTCGACGCTTATAAAATGGCCATTTTGTCAACCCCCACTTCAGACTTCAATAACTGTTTTAAAAACTGGTTTCAGAGAATGAAAAAGTGTATTAAACACAAAGGAGAATACTTTGAAAAACAATAAAAGTACTTCCCGAAACTTTCAGGGCAACCTACGTAGGTAGGGTAGGTACCTATGATACCGCGATTTTTTTGAAATTTGTTAGATACTAATAACTGTTTCAAACCTCCAATATATTGGTTTAAAATAAGTGCGAAAGTACGATTGAATATAGCTAACGTAAAGAAATAAATGACCATTATGGCACGATTTTAAGCAATTCAACTTAGTGGATAGGTATATCTAATTACGTATTTACGATACATACACCAAATGTAACTATGTCGTTGAAGTCAGACTCAGACCTTCATGCGTGTTTAGTCTTTCCCCATACACATTGTATCTACCTATGTAGGTATGTAATATTACATGTCCTACTACTTTTCGCGAGGAGGTCACGGTTCAGAGTGAAGGGACAACTTCCGCCTTAACCGGATGGCGACTTTAAGGCCTCGGTCGTTTTGACCAGCCGCCGCCCGCCGCGTGCGGCCGACGACAGACGCCGGCCGCCGCGGCCAGCGTGTGAACTGGGTATTATGGTCGTTTTGAGATCGTAGCCGCGGCGGCCAGTCGCGGCAGTTTCAGAGGGTTTTGTTTGTGAACGGACGTGTGTGATGGAAAAAACTATAGCATATCTACTGCTTAAGGAAGAAGAGGAGGAGGACTATCTAATAGTATTAAGAAAGCAGAAGAAAAAGAAGAACAACATATTTAAATGTAGAAAAACGGAGGGTGCCTACAATATTTTGATCAGTAGGCATTTAAATGATAATGAACTAAAATTTGTGGAATATTTTCGACTATCACGGCCGGAATTTTCGACAGTACTAAGGTTTATTGAACAAGATTTGACGAATCCACCATATATACTCTCCCATACTTTTTGCTTCAAATTATTGTTTTTGAAGTTTTTATCCTGCGAATCGTGCAATATACTGTGCACTTGAACTAATTCAATCAAAAACTCGTCACTTTCCTTTGTAAATTTATCCATATTGTCCGAGCGTCCACACGCCGCAATGCTCCAAAATGACTAGAGACGCGGCGGCCAGCGGGCGGCAGTAGCGGGCGGCGCAGGGACGCCGCACGCGGCGGGCGAAAACGACCACTCCCGAACATTCCCGAATACACCATTCACACGCTGCGGCCGACTGGACGTCGTCGGCTGCGGCCGGCGGGTGAAAACGACCAAGGCCTAAAGGTCGCATGCGTTCCAATGACAACGTTTGGTCGTTTTGCTTTAACACATCATCATCAGCCTATCTGCAGTCCACTGCTAGACGTAGGCCTCTCCTATTATCTACGCATACAGACGCATTAGGAGGTAATGAATTCCCATCATCGCTACGCTGGGCTAGCGAGGTAGCGATCTCAGTTATGTGTCCATCGAGATGACGCTGTTGTCTATAATCTATCTTCTATAACACTCTCATACCTAACAAGTAGGGCTAAACCCAATCTTTGAGTTTCGAATTCGAAATCTTTAGCGTACTAAAGAAGCGGTTAAAAATAAAATATCGTGTTTTTCGTTTCTTAGACATTTTATAAAATAACACCTAATAACCGGCCTTCGTTTCATGACCTTTTATAAGGCGTTTTATAACAAATGGCCCATTGCGTGCCACAATCTGCCCACAGCTCGACATTGCCACTGCCGCCTCAAGTCAAAACTGCGTATATTACTCTAAGTTTTTCTTGAGACTTGTGACCTTTTTATTATGAAGTAAGGTGGTGGCAAGGTTGGCAAAACAGACCTCTCGCTTCAATGAACGCATTATTATGATAAGCTGACACTGGCGACCATTGAGGTGCAAATAAAAATGTTTTCGGGCATTTGATTTTATTTTAACAACGATATTTTTTTAGAAGGTGACACTAAATGGTCGTTTCGAGCTTGGAAATGCCACACAATGAGCGATGGTAATAAGAATACAATTTGTCACGACCCCAACTCTTCCCGTGGGTGTCGTAAGAGTCGACTAAAGGGAGTGTATGGACCACTATTTTATTGCAGATTGATGATGGGCAGCAGCATCATAACAGTGGAGACACTACTACGGTCGCCAACCCGCGCGCCCAGCATGGCGATTTTTTCTATTTCATTGTACTGATTGCTGACGAACGTATTAGGCCCTATTCATCCATAAAACTGCACAAATGTCACCTCACTCACTTAAAAAAGGATTATCAACAATTTATATGAAATTTTATAAAAATAAAAGGGCCGTATTTTCTTGAACCTTATGACGACGGCTATCAGGGAAAAATATTATATTTATACCTTCGAAAAACTTTACACAGCCAATTCTTAAGAAACCGAAGCAACCTATTGGCTGGTATTCGTCCAATTAGAAAATTAGGATTCTAGAGCCCTTAACTTTCATAAGTAACAACCTAACTCATACAAAAAAATCTGTATGACCCATGTACGGCAGTGAACTGAGATACTTAGGCTTATGGATGTAATTAGTTAATAATAACATTAATGACACTACAAGAGTCAAGAAAATTCAAATATAGAATTCGTGCGAGGTTGTAAACACACAATACCACTAAGTTCCAAATATACGCAGCTCACATAGAGCTAATTTGTTTTTTCATTGTAATCCCTGTAAATAATGCACCAACGATCTTAAAATACGTGAGTTACTTGTAAATTAATTTGCTGTGAGTGACACGGTTAAGTAGTTGGGTGTTTTTAGTGAACTCGAACGTTTTCCTCAATCGATCACGAGACGGAACCGGAACGGCTGTCAATTTATCAAGTCATTGGTCAAGCCTTGACGGAATGAAGTCACCAAAGACAGGCTTGAAACAATTATAGGGTTGGGTTGTAATGGGATGTAAATGCGG
>JALPQI010020046.1:0-19616 GCA_025490895.1 Thaumatotibia leucotreta
CATTTGAATTGATATTTGTAAAAATACTATATGCTTTCCAATTGTGTGCAGGGTTCCGGAGACGTCCAATGTCCTATGGAACATCACGCGCTACATCAAGAGCCTATTCGGGTTCCCGGACCTAACGCTGAGCGAGCCATCCATGCCCATGCCCATGTACGTCATGCCCAATGAGATGCAGATGTATGGGCAACCCATGGTCATGCCTGAGATGCATCAAATGCATATGCAAATGGCAATGGCTTGATTGGACATCTGGACGTTAGACAGCGGATAAAAAGCGATCAAGTGACGAAATGAATTTGTTAACAAGCTAAATGTCAGATCGCCACGTCAACTTGATCCGTTGCCTTTTTGTGATAAACGTGGCGATTTGACATTTAGCAATTTTCTTAGCGCAATGCTTTAAATTCACTTATTTTCTTGGTCTTGAATTTCAAGCGTTGCGCTTTCTGCCCGAAGGTTTAAGACTGAACTCTTTTTCTGAAAGACTGAATTCCTACGCGAGCCCGTCGACTTAATATTCGAATTATTTTAGGTAATTTATTGTAGTTTTAAGGATTGTTGTAAGGCTTATTTATGCGGCACGTTAAAATAAATAAGTAAGATTTTTTGTTGTTGTTTTATCTGTGTTACCTATCCTATTGAGGCTTTAAATAAGAATCATCAAAATTTCTAAGACTTTTAATTATAAAAATCCATTAATGATTAGTTCTAATAATTTAGCAAATTACGTGTTACTCTTTATAATAAAAGGTCTCACTTTGTCAGTTGTTACCTACCATAAATATACTTCGATCCGAAATAACACTATGGAAACGGAAAAACTCGCGTATATTAATTAAATTTAATTTCATCCCGACTTTTCGAACACTTTAGCTTCTCATTTTAAAATATATTTAGCTTTTTTAGTAAAACTTTGTAATTTACAGACCTACATCTAAAAATATCCTAAAAATAAATAACGGAATATAAGCAAAGATAATACAATTTCACAACAGTCTAGGCAATATTGAACCTTATTTCAAGAATACATGGACCAATATCGACTAGAGACCGTTATATTCTGTACTGGGAAATGTACGCTGATACGAAAGAGAAATGTTTACTGAACTAACTTAATTAAAAATTGTAATGCAATTACCTAGGTACTCTAACTGTAGGAAAACACACGGTTTGTTTATTTTGTAATCACCTTTGAAATGCATTCAGTAAATGGGATCTGACAATTGTGTCTTTAATCCACTGAAGGGTTTATAAATAAAAAAAAACATCATCACTTCATAATACAAAACTAAAGCGCTTTCGAGCTATGCTAGGGGTTTTTCTACGTGATCGAATCAGAAATGAAGAGACCCGTAGACGAACAAAAGTCACCCACATAGCCCCCCGGAATACTCAGGATTAGCAAGCTGAAAAAGCAATGGGCAGAAGGCAGAGTGTAGACAATAACTTATAATGCCCCCACTACACGTCTGCGGATGAGTCCGCGGACGTCGGCATATATGCATCCGCAGACGAATCTCGCCAACCGTCCACACGTCTGTTGATCGTTAAGTCGTAGTTCACACTCGTCAGACGCTACTCGCTAAAAATGGACGCATCCGGCGATAACGTCCGCGGACCCATCCGCAGACGTATAGTGGAGGCGTAAAAAACGTCTCGATCGCGTTAACGTTTTCATCGTCATCTGTATGAAATTGACGATGAAATCGTGAACGCGATCGACGCGTTTTTTATAAGTTAATACCTACACTTGGCCTTCTGGCTACATTGCACGCAGAGCAGATGGCCAATGGGGTCGAAAAGTGTTTCAGTGGATAGTTTGGCAAAAGCAGTGTAGAACGACTACCCAGAAGATGCATAGATGGTCAGACGATAATATGAAGATCGTCGGGAGCCGCTGGATGCAGATCGCTTTCTACCGGTGTATGTGGAGGCCCAAAGAGGAGGCCTACATTCAGCCGTGGACGCCTTATGGCTCAAAATGATGATGAAATTATAAAATCGCTTTCCGGTGTCTATCCCTAGATGTACGCTTAGATGTTGAAAACTACGCAACATAATTATCCCTTAAATAACCTTTGATTTAGTAAATGATGATAAATAAATAAAGAAATAAATTAATAAATATCTTGGTACATTATTATTATTATATCTTATTATATTAATTGATACACTAGCAGCTATTTGCTGATGCGTGTATATCACTGCACTTGTTTTTATAATGAAAGTTTATTTTTGGTTAGGTACAAGTTTTTTTAAATAATTGTCAAGTCTGTTTTTAAAACTGTTCACAGAAGGGGCACATATCACTGGGCACATCTTACACAAATCAACCTAGTCCTACGGTAAGCACAATTAAGGCTTGTGATGTGGGTACTAGGCGACGATAATATACATATATAGGTATAACAGATAGATACAGATACCTATAGATAGGAACTTAAATACATAGACAGCCATAACCAAGGAACAAATATTCGTGATAAATAAATACAAAAATTATGCTCTCGCCGGAACTCGAACCCGGAACTTCCAGCTTCTTAGGCAGGGTCACTACCAACTAGGCTACGGATGCTGATAATGTGGTCTAGTCAAAACGCAGAAATGTCAGCATTTCAATCTCATAACAATCACCGACTCTGACATGCGTACTAATTACCTTTTGTGAGTTTCCCCGCTATAGTGAGGAGAAAAGTATTGTGTTAATCACGGGTGCGAAGGTATTTTACTTCTCGTATGTTAAAACACTCGCTACACTCAGGGTTCTATTTTATCCTTTCGCTTAATTGTGTTTCAATTTTATACTCACGAGTAAAATACAACTTTGCACCTTGTATAACAAAATAACTATTGATACGTATTTGAAATAAATAAAGCGATTCAAGAAAGATTTTAGGACTACAACTAGCGTGACGACCGTTCCGTGTAAAGAAAGAGCGGGTTAATTAACGCATCTCCTAATCAACTCCATATTATAAAGCTAGAATTATGCCCGCGTAATCTGCACCTATAGGCACTGGTCTCACAGCGAGCTACTAAGCTATGAACCCCGGCGGTGATATCTGATAGCTGGGCGAGTACCGCCGTGTCTCTTTTATTTTTTGTCAGCCTCTGTAGCCTAGTTGGTAGTGACCCTGCCTACGAAGCTGGAGGTTCCCGGCGAGGGCATTATTTGTGTATTTATTCATCACTAATATTTGTTCCTTGGTCATGGCTGTCTATGTATTTAAGTATCTATATGTATCTATGTATTTAAGTATCTATATTATATATATCGTCGCTTGGCACCCACATCACAAGCCTTAATTGAGCTTACCATGGGACTAGGTCGATTTGTGTAAGATGTCCCAAGATATTTATTAATTTATTTATTTACACGGTAGTGCGTATCTTTTGTTCGTGTGTATAGCCGATAGTTCATAGCTTAGTAGCTCGCGGTGAGACCAGTGCCATAGACCGAGCTAGAATTTCAGACATTTATATATTTTGAATGACATAATGGCGGGGCTGACGGTTAATAATTCCGCTTTGTGATTACCAAACACTAGTTAACGTAAGGATTAGCTAACTGTAACTTTTGATTATAATAATATAAAGGACTATGCGTCAAAATGGACCAAAATCCGATAGTACTGGGAGTAGTGTCATTAAAAAAGTATTTATAATTTGAAGATAAACGGGTCTTAATCGCGTAAACTTACGTTTAATTATGTCCTGACGTTTCAGGCATGACTGACGGTACACCCGTGGTCGCAGGCAGACTGAAGACTGAAACGTCAGGATATAATTAAATGTAAGTTTACGCGATTAAGACCCGTTTACCTATAATATGAGTGATAATCGTGAAAGTTTAAATCAATATAAAAAGGTATTTATTTTATTTTATAGGTGCTATTCCATAGGTAGGTAAAGTCGAATTCTTTTGGATAATTTTATATAAGTAAGGCGTTCTGCGGGTACCTACTCTCTTAGTAAATCACCGTCGTTCAGACACCATTCGTTCATCATCGTATTTACTCTGACTAAAATGCAAACATCTCAGTTTTGCAAGAAATAAACATAGCGCCGATAAAATGAAATGAAATAAATGTAAATACCTAGTTGATGACACAACTTTCAGATCTGTTGGTTTTTGGTCCACGTTCCATACAACGCTGTCCATAGTCCAATATCAATAAGAGATACACCTCATCTGAGGAGCTACCATGATCTCTTCATCATCATCATCAACAGCCTATGACAGTCCACTGCTGGACGTAGGCCTCTCCTATTAACTATGCGTATAGACGCATTAGGAGGTAAATGCCCATAATCACCACGCTGGGCAAACGGATTGGCGATCGCAGTAATGTGTCCACTATGATGACGCTGCTGCCCAGCATCAATCTTTTATCAAATAATGGTCAGTAACACTTCAATCCCTTAGTCGACTCTTACGATACCCGCTGGAGGAGTTGTAGTGGTGACAAATGTATTCTTACTGCCGTCACCACACGGCCAATGGCCATGATCTCTTAGAGCGATTCAATTTAGGTTCTGCTGGTTAGTTTTTGCCAGTCGTTCTATGGATATGACACATCGCACTTCAGTTTAGGTCCTACAAGGAATCGCAATAGTAGATCGTGGTTGACCCCCAGGTTTATATATACCCAGTTACGTCTTGAGCCAGTAATGTTCGTGTTACAACAATATTTGAGCAGAACTCTCGCCTTTACCGTACTTTGTTTTGATTCTCTTACTAGTGGTGTTAAGCACAGATAAAAGCGTTATACATAATAAATACCAAATACCTACCTCGGTCGGGTCGTCGAGAGCGAAGGACTACTTTGTGGCGACCGGTAAGAATCCTTAAATTGTAATTCCAAGAAAATTCTTTTGCAACATTTCTAATACTTCTAAAAATACTGAGAAACCGTTAGGTGTAAGTAGTAATGAACTCCTTTGGTGCAGTTTAGCTACTCCCAAAAAATTTATTTGTTTTCAGTATGGCCGAAAACTTTACGAGAAAAACCAAATGCAAATCTGAAAAGTTGAAAATAATTTAAATTTGTTCGTTGTACCTTCCAAGTAAGCCCATGTGTCTAACAAGGATTATGATATTTTTAATAAAGTATTTTTGAGTTTTGAGGATTTAATGATTTTCTGGTGAAATGCTCAAAACATGACCATGTAAGTGTAAAAGTACCATGACTAAATCAATCCCTATTAGGACAATCCAAGGTTCAGCCAACTAACACGGGGTTAACTAATTAAATCCATACCTTTTTGACGCAACTAGTCACTGGTTCTTTTCCGTCTCTTATAGAACATTGCGCATCAAGGGAGGTAAGTACGAAATTTGTAACGAGAGTGTTAGAAGCCCGACGCCGTGAGGCGGAGGGCTTTTATGACTCGAGTTAGTATTCCGCTTACCGACCGTGTTGCATACAATGTTTTTCATCACACTTGCCAACCAAAAAATAAGTTTTATGACATAATTTTATTAAATGACGTACTGACATTTCTATTACTCCCTAGGAAATTTCACTTTTCTGTTACTCCCGCTACACGCGCAAGCAATGGCGCGCTTAGACAGCAAGTGTGATGAAAAAATATTAAAGACGGAAAGGGACAATCCATAATAAGTAATTAGATTGCTAGGTTATGAGACGTTTAAGAGTACTGTGTAAGCTCGTGTTAAATGGCTTAACCTAGGATTGTGAAAGTGAACCTTAATCTATTTTTAAAGGATTGGTAGTCTTTGCCGTTTCTCGTCTCTGGTTTCCATTACGGCGAGAAATCTGATACAAATGGGAAACGGGACACATTGCGGAGTTATTGACGAGAGCTATGTTGGAATAATCATTATGTTATGCATAATTATCATCTAAGGTTAGCCGTCTGTGTAGGTATTATATTATTTTACTCCGTAGCCTAGTTGGTGGTGACCAGCCTAAGAATCAAAAGGTTCCGGGTGCTTGTTCCGGTGAGGGCATTTATTTGTTTTGTGATAAATAAGTAGGTATTCATGAACTATGAAATGACAAGCCTTAATTTATTTAATATTGTGGGAGCAGTATGAAGTGTAGTACTGTCTGAGACGTTCATTTATAATTATATTATATTACATTTTTTATTAAGACCCCAGATATATTGTTGGTAATTACAGATAAAGAGAGCTATTTTTTAACTAACTTATTTACATGCCCATTTTGGTTTAGAGAAAATAAATATATGCAAAGACGACAATCAACACATCAACGTTTTTGTGCATACCTTCATTTTGCCGTTGATTTCATTTAAATATGTAATAAACATTAATACCATACAGTCTGCCAAAATTTTATTTTGTCTATCTTCAAAAGAAACATTATTCCACACAAGAAAAAGTAAAGTAAATGATACAACTACGTGACTTACAAAATTACCTTCAGTTTATATTTGCCATGAATACAAAGTGACACAAGTGTGCGAAATGTTTTTATCATTACGGAAAGCCATCTGCGACTGAAATGAACTTTTTAAAAAACCCCGTTGAAAAAATAGGGTACTAAAAGAAACATGCTTTGTAATGATGTTTTTGATGTTGATAAACGAAATTCTGGTAATGAAACTTGATGGTAGCTCTGTCGAATCATCGTAAAGAAGTTACAACTCGGAAGTTAAAAAAGTTACTCGTTTTTTTTTAATTCTAACTTTTTTAAGTAACCTTTGTCTGAAAAAACATGTCCGCTCCATTAGGCCTCTTCATTTAAACAATTAATATGGGATTACAATAGCTAATAGTTTTTAACTAATATACAGTGTGTTAACATGATGCAGGCTTTTATTTGAACCGAGGATTGAGATGCAAATTCTTAGCCAAACCATGTGCATTATTTGTTTAAAAATCCTAATTTTAAAAGTAATTAACTTTCTAAGAAAAGTTAATTGAGAAGCAATGTACTTCAAAATAAATCGTTAATTGGCACTTGACAATGACAGATCGCAGCCACTCGCAACGTTTGACAACTAAGCAGTACACGCGTTGCATTGATCGTTCGAACGAAATAAAAATAATTGTACAGTTAATTTAAATATTTCTCAACTCTTAATACTTGAAAACGATTGCCAGTAATGCGTATTATTACCCATTTTCGTAAAAGCCTGGGTCATGGTAACACACTGTATAAAAAGAGAACAACTAACGGGCATAATTATTTTCGAGCGCCCCAGACGCCCCACCAATCCGGCCACACCTCATATTTTAAAGATAAACTGGTCTTAATCGCGTAAACTTACGTTTAATTATATCCTGACGTTTCGGGCATGACGTAACACCCGTGGTCGCAGGCAGACTGACCGGCCACACCTCTGTGGAAATAGCTAGAAAGCTCGACATATTTTTGGCTGCTATTGGTAGAGACAGACGTAGATACAGTACGTACAGGTAACAGACGTAGGAGATACGGTTACTAAACTCTTGAGAAACAGCAGTGTTATTCACTAAGGAAACCGCCTTGCTAACAGCGCTGTGTCAGTGCTGCGGCAGCGTCGAGCCTAAAAATGGTATTCACTAATGCACTTTAAACGACACTAGCGCTCGGCGACGAATGCGGCGCGAGCTGGAATTACACTGCGTCGAGAGTTACCGCCTACAGTTCGACGACGAGCTGTTCTATGTAAGTGAATACTGTTTTTCGCAGCGCTGCGCTCTACGTCGAAGCGAAGGCTGTCTCTTCGTCGAGCTCGTTGGCGAAAGCAGCGTCGAACGTGTGAATAAGAGAATAGCATAGCAGGGCAGGATGCTTAGCCCAGTTGCCAATCGCTAACGCTTAGTAGCGTATCGTAGTTTTCTCTCTCTGTCACTCTTTCATATTAGTGCGATAAAGACAGTTAGCTGTCTTTCGTTTACGATTGACGATTAAGCGTTAGCGATTAGCAACTTGTCTAAGTACCCTGGATATTAGGGTGGTCCACGATAGTACGAAGAAAAAAAAAATCTAAAAATCTTACCTCCACATGGCCTCATTTGTTCTATTACATAAAAGTAGTCTATATACCAAATTTAAGGTAATTTGCTGATTATTTACCGGTCGCTCAATACGGTTAAACTTTCGCTGATCTCATACAGATCAAAACTTTACACTTCACTAAAATTCTAAAATTGATGCAGCATAATAATATGCTTAAATGAGTGACCCTTACTGAAAATCTAGAGTTAAAGCCAAAAAAAAATAGGGGAGATTTTCATTTCATACATTTATGTACTGCCAAATTGTCAAATTTTGAGCGACCTCTAAATGATGCTCGATTACTCTAAAAATTGGTATACATTACTTTTAGGGGACATGTACAATAATAAGCCCTGTGGAGTGGGAATATTAAAAAAAAAAAAACCGGCCAAGTGCGAGTTGGACTCGCGCGCGAAGGGTTCCGTACCATTATCAAGTTATTATTTAAAAATACAGTTAAATCAACCTACCTCAAAAACTATAGGAGATAATTTAATCAAACCAAAAATCGCTGATAGAGTTTATTAATGTGCGTAACATATATTTTTTTTAGAATTTTATATCGCGTAGTTTAAAAAATAGAGGGGGGGGACACATTTTTCAGACTTTGAGAGCTAATATCTCGAAAACGGTTTGCTTAAATAAAAATGAGATTTATAAACCTTCATATCATTTTCAAAGACCTTTCTATTAATACCCCACACGCTTATATACAACTAAAAAAAATGTTGTATCCCTCAGTTACATGTATGAAGGGCCCCCACCCCAATGGTTTTTTTTACAATTTAGTATCATAATCCTGTAGCGGTTCATACAACACATATCCTTACCAAATTTCGTTACTGTAGCATTTATAGTTTCCGAGTAAATCGGCTGTGACAGACGGACAGACGGACAGACGGACATGACGAATCTATAAGGGTTCCGTTTTGCCATTTTGGCTACGGAACCCTAAAAATATGTATATTTTTAGCTATAAATCATTTGACAATAATAATGCATGGAAATGGTCACGTGACTTTTCTTCCGAATCTGTCATACATTTATTAGTTATCGCTTATCGTATACGATTGCAGAATGGCATCTTCGCTAGACCTCTGAGGTCACCACGCGGCCATAAATAGGTAAAAATTAATTAAAAATCGCTCAAAATATTATCATCATTTATTTCAAACTAGTAAAATTTGATTTATTATCATATGTTTGTATTATATCATCCAAACTCCTTTTCCAGCTTCTCCAATGATGATGGTAGTCAGTGAAGATCTCGTAAGTTACGCTTCTGGTCTGCAACAAGATTTAACGGCCTGATTTGATACATTATTTGAGGAATATCTTATCAAAGTGGCTTAGTTCCTTTCACGAATACACCTTTGATCCTACTAATGTTGAAGTAACAGCCAATAAAAAAAATTGGTCTACCTTTGAAAATAATACGTACAATAAATTAAGCAAGAATTATTATACTAAGCAAAAGTATAATTTGCGGTCAGTAATGTACGTATCGAAGTAAATAAAAAAAAGGTTTTTTGTTGATTAGTACGTACGTCGCCATCAGATATATGGTAGAGGTCGAGGTCCCCAAATAAATCGGAGCAACGTAAAATTTCAATAAATTCGTTACGTGAGATAAGGGCAATGATTTGGGAGCGTGTAATTCGTCATAAACTTAGGGGCAGTCACTTTTCAATAAATTCGTAACGTACAACATACGTAGGTAAAGATATCGGAACGAACATGACTCAAAGATATCGAAGCAGCCAGGATGATCATAAAGATCGGAACATATATAGGAAATAGACCTTAAGTCTGCGTCACATAGCTTATTTTAATTTGTGTTTTTTTTTTATCAAAATCGATGATAGATAATTATGGTCCCTAAAAACAAATACCTACTAGGTACTTAGTATGTCTTATAGTTTCAGAATTTCTCTTTCAAAATAAAATATTTTAAAAATAAAATTAAACCGCCTTCAAAAATACGCTGGAACTAAAAAGTGCAAAATAATTTTGGTTCCTACCACTTAGGATTTCCTACCCAAACCTTTAAACCTTTTACCCTATTCATTGAAATAAAATATGATTCCTAGGTACCCCACTGATCTCAGTGAAGTCGGTGCCAAGACAAATACGTCCACAGGCTACATCACACTCATATTTTAGGGTTAGTTATTATTTTAGGGTTAAGAAATACTCTTCAAAATATTATAAATTAAATCAAAATATTATTAATATTACGCTTAATTGAGCTTACCGTGGGACTAGGTTGATTTGTGTAAGATGTCCCAAGATATTTATTTATTATTTATTTATTTATTTATTATGAAGTGTATACGTAATATTATTTAGTTGTTGTTGTTCTGTGTCTTGGCACCGACTTCACTGAGATCAGTGGGGTACCTAGGGATCATATTTTATTTCAATGAATAGGGTAAAAGGTTTAAAGGTTTGGGTAGGAAATCCTAAGTGGTAGGAACCAAAGTTATTTTGCACTTTTTAGTTCAAGCGTATTTTTGAAGGCGGTTTAATTTTTATTTTTAAAATATTTTATTTTTTGCTTTTTAGTATAGTATAAATATAAAATAGGTACAGTAAAAGTACATTGTGCATCTAGGGAGGTATGTACGGTATTACCAACGAGAGTGTTAGAAGCCCGACCCCGTAGGCGGGGGCTTTTAATGACTTGAGTTAGTATTCCGCTTAGTGAGAATTATCCTCCAACTCCTAATCGCTAAGGAGTTGTACCTTCCATCATCAGCTCACCAACATGAGCCTATGACCACCTAAAGGCAAATACTCGAATAGCTTAAAAAAACATGAAATATGTTGTATTTAAAGAATTGTTGCCCAACTCCTAATCGCTAAGGAGTTTATTTTATTTATTTATTTATTTTATATTCCAATAAGTTTCACAGCATAACAGTAAAAACCAAATCACTGTGAACTAAAAATTTACAAAACAAATAATAGGTACTTAAAAACTATTTCAATTTGGGCGACGACGTAACGACGTGGCGCCGTTGCTTTGTCTGAGCTGACGTAGGATGCGGCAGATTGCCCCTGAACTGCCGAAACACGACGCCCTTCGGCCAGAAGTCGGCACTCGCGATGGTGTCCTGCAGCGGGCGCGGCACGCGCACCACAAACGAGCTGAAGTGCACATAGTGGCGCGACCGCAGCTGCTGCACCCTCAGCGCGAAGCCAGTCTTTCGGCGAACATACTCCACCACATCATCGGGCACGGCGGAGTAATGCAGGCGCGAAACATAGAGCGCCTTACTCGGTGTTGCGACCCGCAAGCCGGAATTAACTGGCTCGGCGGTGCCACATAAAGTTTTCCGAGGCGCCCTGCGCGCCTTGCTCTTCTTTTCCACCAGTGTGAATCCCTCCGTATCCACACTGGTGCGGTTGGACTTTTCCTTAATCGCAACCCGTACTGCACTTCCCTCAGAAGGCAATGAGGCTCGGTTGGCTGCGACGGGCCTACCGGCGACGTCAGCGTAGGCACGGTGACGTAAACTTGAAACAGGAGGCGGCGGCACGCGCGGGGGGCGCGCGGGCGGCGCAGCGGCGAGTGCGGCACGTGGTACTGTGTCAGCAACAGGCAAACTGACAGACTCAGCATTTATAGCCGGCCGGTCATCGCTCCTGAAATTTGATGCCGTCGACCGAGTCGGGCCATTCCGCAGACTATTTACTTCGTCACGTAACTCGGCAATAGTTACTTGGGCGGCTTCAAACTTCAAGATGATCTCAGCTAAACTCGTTTTTAGGGCCACGATATCCTTAAACAAGCAGCATACGTCGATATTATCCGGGATTTGTACGGAAAGGATAGAGGAATCCTTCGCCACAAACTCCGGAATGCGCTCCTGGTTCTCCTTAAGGATTTTGTTGATGTCCATAAGGGTCTTCCTTCCAGTTTCGTCCCCTTTCCGATGGGGTACATACGTGCCAACAACCCCAAGGGATTGGCACAACACCTGCTTCGCTTCGCAGATGTCTTCGACGGTAAAACTCGATGCTCGCGTACTAAACTCGACAGCGGTTACCGCATCCATCCCTCCCTCCCGCAGCACCTTCTCCTTCTGCTGCAGGAAAGCGAGGAAGTCGTTCACGATGGGTTGACTCGGATTAGAAGCACTCATCGCGTCGATTCATAAGTAGCGGCGAGGCCGCACTACTATCGTAAATAATATATATTTAATCACTCATCGATGCGTCCACATCGCTTGGCGCATCGCGTGCGTTGGAGGAGTTGAACCTTCCATCATCAGCTCACCAACATGAGCCTATGACCACCTAAACGCAAATACTTGAATAGCTTCCAAAATACATGTAATATGTTATATTTAAAGAATTATCCTCTAACTCCTAATCGTTAAGGAGTTGTACCTTCCATCATCAGCTCACCAACATGAGCCTATGACCACCTAAAGGCAAATACTGGAATAGCTTCCAAAAACCATGAAACGTGTTATATTTAAAGAATTATTGCCCAACTCCTAATCGCTAAGGAGTTGTACCTTCCATCATCAGTTGACCAACATGAGCCTATGACTACCTAAAGGCAAATACTTGAATAGCTTCCAAAAACCATGAAACGTGTTATATTTAAAGAATTATTGCCCAACTCCTTATCGCTAAGGAGTTGTACCTTCCATCATCAGCTCACCAACATGAGCCTATGACCACCTAAAGGCAAATACTCGAATAGCTTCCAAAAACCATGAAACGTGTTATATTTAAAGAATTATTGCCCAACTCCTAATCGCTAAGGAGTTGTACCTTCCATCATCAGCTCACCAACATGAGCCTATGACCACCTAAAGGCAAATACTTGAATAGCTTCCAAAATACATGTAATATGTTATATTTAAAGAATTATCCTCTAACTTCTAATCGTTAAGGAGTTGTACCTTCCATCATCAGCTCACCAACATGAGCCTATGACCACCTAAAGGCAAATATTGGAATAGCTTCCAAAAACCATGAAACGTGTTATATTTAAAGAATTATTGCCCAACTCCTAATCGCTAAGGAGTTGTACCTTCCATCATCAGCTCACCAACATGAGCCTATGACCACCTAAAGGCAAATACTTGAATAGCTTCCAAAAACCATGAAACGTGTTATATTTAAAGAATTATTGCCCAACTCCTAATCGCTAAGGAGTTGTACCTTCCATCATCAGCTCACCAACATGAGCCTATGACCACCTAAAGGCAAATACTCGAATAGCTTAAAAAAACATGAAATATGTTGTATTTAAAGAATTATTGCCCAACTCCTAATCGCTAAGGAGTTGTACCTTCCACCATCAGCTACATGAGCCTATGACCACCTAAAGGCAAATACTTGAATAGCTTCCAAAATACATGTAATATGTTATATTTAAAGAATTATCCTCTAACTTCTAATCGTTAAGGAGTTGTACCTTCCATCATCAGCTCACCAACATGA
Source organism: Thaumatotibia leucotreta (assembly GCA_025490895.1). Taxonomy (NCBI): domain Eukaryota; kingdom Metazoa; phylum Arthropoda; class Insecta; order Lepidoptera; family Tortricidae; genus Thaumatotibia; species Thaumatotibia leucotreta. Next base: position 13,443 of record JALPQI010020046.1, read on the forward strand.
GCCTATGACTACCTAAAGGCAAATACTGGAATAGCTTCCAAAAACCATGAAACGTGTTATATTTAAAGAATTATTGCCCAACTCCTAATCGCTAAGGAGTTGTACCTTCCATCATCAGCTCACCAACATGAGCCTATGACCACCTAAAGGCAAATACTTGAATAGCTTCCAAAAACCATGAAACGTGTTATATTTAAAGAATTATTGCCCAACTCCTAATCGCTAAGGAGTTGTACCTTCCATCATCAGCTCACCAACATGAGCCTATGACCACCTAAAGGCAAATACTTGAATAGCTTCCAAAATATATGTAATATGTTATATTTAAAGAATTATCCTCTAACTCCTAATCGTTAAGGAGTTGTACCTTCCATCATCAGCTCACCAACATGAGCCTATGACCACCTAAAGGCAAATACTTCCAAAATACATGTAATATGTTATATTTAAAGAATAGCCACAGATGACTACTCTCACCTATTCCAATTTTGCCAGGTAGTTCCCGTACAAAATCTAGTTAAATTGTCCATACTCAAAAAAGAATTCAACAACATAACTAAATTGAATGAATATCACCGTAACAACAAATTAAGAGGCTTGTCCAACACACTTAGATTTGTTTTACCATCAGTCAAAAATGTTTACGGTATGAGAACCAATCTTTATTTGCTCCCTAAAACAATAAATAGCCTACCAAAACATATACAAGATTTATACCTAACCAACCCTAAAAGTATTAAAGAAGTAAACAAATACTTGATGTCATCTAATAACCACGAATATATCTTATAAACGAATGCTTATTACAGATTGTAACAGATTAGAAATAAGATTATCTCGCCTACTTACATATTATTATTAACATTAATATTGTACCTACTGTTGTAATTGGCCCGAGCTCTGGCTGTAAATAAGCAATTAATGGCTTTAGCAGTTAAGTTACATGAAACTCTGCGTTAAATAAAATGTTTTTGGAACTTTAATAAATAAAAAAAAAAAAAAACCTTCCAAAAACCATGAAACGTGTTATATTTAAAGAATTATTACCCAACTCCTAATCTCTAAGGAGTTGTACCTTCCATCATCAGCTCACCGACTTAAGACGTTCATTACTAGACGCAAATACTTGATTGGCTTTCGAAAATAAATGAAAAATGTCATGTGTGCCTACAACATTTGAAGAGCTCCCTCGATTTCTCCAGGATCCCATCATCAGATCTGGACCGGACGACAATGGGACCAACTAGAAGGTATACCCTTTCAAACAAAAAAAGAATTTTCTAAATCGGTCCACGCGTCTTCGAGCAATCGGGGAACATAATATTTATATACAAAATATTTTAAAATAAAAATAAAACCGCCTTCAAAAATTCACCTGAACAAAAAAGTGAAAAATAATTTTAGTTCCTACTTCTTAGGATTTCCTACCCAAACCTTTAAACCTTTTACCCCATTCATTGAAAAAAAATATTATGGCTAGGTATCCTACAGATTTCTTAGAATTCGGTGCCAAGCCAAATACGTTCATAGGTATATATTAGATAGAGCTTTGTTTACTGTCACTCCGATTATGATTTTATCAACAGAATGGTCTGCCTCAGTCATTTTGATGAAAGCATAGGTAACCGAAGTGACAGTAAGTTACATTACAAAGCTCTACCAAATACATATACTCGCGAAGTGAACATATTTGGCTTGGCACCGACTTCTAAGAAATCTGTAGGATACCTAGCCATAATATTTTATTTCAATGAATAGGGTAAAAGGTTTAAAGTTTTGGGTAGGAAATCCTAAGAAGTAGGAACTAAAATTATTTTATACTTTTTTGTTCAGGCGAATTTTTGAAGGCGGTTTTATTTTTATTTTAAAATATTTTATTTTTGCTTTTTAGTAGTTTAATTTATATAAAATCGTCATTAAGTATGCTCTAAATACTTGTAATTAGAATGTACTGCACTGTAGTAGGCCTGAAAACCTGAACTGGCTAACTTCTATGAATATAAAACAAACTGTCTGTGTGATATTCAAAGAATTATCCCATTATCAAGCAGTTATACATTGTATCATCAGCAGGTATGAATCATTTCAAAGATTATAGGTAACAGCCTTAGCATGCCTATATTATTTAAAGAATCACTAACCGCTAACCAACATGTCATAACTACTAAGCAAACACTTGAATAGATCTCGAAAATGATTGACAGTTGTTATATTCAAAGAATTATCCCCCAACTCCTAATCTCTAAGGAGTTGTACCTTTCAATCATCAGCGCATCAACATGAAAGGATGACCACCTAAAGGCAAATACTCGAATAGCTTCCAAAATACACGAAATATGTTATATTTAAAGAATTATCCCCCCAACTCTTAATTGCTAAGGAGTTGTACCTTCCATCATCAGATCACCAACTTAAGATGTTCATGACTAGACGCAAATACTTCATTAGTCTTTGAAAATAAATGAAAAATGTCATGCGTGCCTACAACATTCGAAGAGTTCCCTCGATTTCTCTAGGATCCCATCATCAGATCGGGATTCGGTGACAAGGGGACCAACTAGAAGGTATACCCTTTCAAACAAAAAAAGAATTTTTCAAATCGATCCACGCCTCTTCGAGTAATCGGGGAACATACATAAAAAAAAAAAAGATTTCGACGAATTGTAAACCTCCTCCTTTTGGAAGTCGGTTAAAAATTTCAAAAATAAAGTATATATCTTATTTGTGAGAGTCAGAATGGCGGGTGTACCTCTACAAATACAAAATTCGACTATACTAAAAAAATGTACTATTTAGTACCTATTTAAAAAAAAATTGTACCCCTCCGTACAAAAAGTTATTACAATGTTCAGGTACACCCGCCGTTCTGACTGTCAAGACGGCGGGTGTATGCTGGTTTACCGGGAAGCTATTGATTATCTACAAATCCTATTGACTCAAAAAAATGTACTAAATTTGTACTTTAATATGCAGTTTAAATTTTAGTAACATAATTCGTAATCGCGGAGTTATGCAAATTTACTTTTTTCGATTCTTCGTCTTCTTCCTAGCGTTTATTTCCCGGTTTTCTACGGTTCAAGGAAAAAAGAATTTAATTAGGTATGTAAGTGTATCTAACTAAGTACCTATTTCATGTTTCTAGGTTGATTCACTAAAGCTGGCGCAGAATTTGTACTATTTAATTTGTGAGTGACAGCTATTTTCTATAAAAATCTGCGCCAGCTTTAGTGAATCGACTTTCGTTCTTCTCTAGAGTTAAAAAAAATAAGTGAGTAGGTACTTAGTTAGATACACCTACATACCTACCTACTTAAATTCTTTAAACAAACATACCTACTTAAATTCTTTTTTCCTTGAACCGTAGAAAACCGGGAAATAAACGCTAGGAAGAAGACGAAGAATCGAAAAAAGTAAATTTGTATAACTCCGTCATTACAAATTATATTACTAATATTTAAACTGCATATGAAAGTACAAATTTAGTACATTTTTTTGAGTCAATAGGATTTGTCGATAATCAATAGCTTCCCGGTAAACCAGCATACACCCGCCGTCTTGACAGTCAGAACGGCGGGTGTACCTGAACATTGTAATAACTTTTTGTACGGAGGGGTACAAATTTTTTTTAAATAGGTACTAAATAGTACATTTTGAGTACATTTTTTTAGTATAGTCGAGTTTTGTATTTATAGAGGTACACCCGCCATTCTGACTCTCACTCTTATTTGGCCACCCTGTATGACTATGAACATATTCTAGATTGACTTATACACTGTTGTGTCAACAGTGTTGTGTCACAGCGTATCTGTTAGCTAAATTAATCTATAATTGTCAGTGTTATGCAATTATGCAGATATGTTAGAATGATTAATAACTCTTAAGCAGGGAATGGGGTACAAATGAAGCGTACAATAGCAATCGATTCATTTAATTCAATAAATAATAAATAATTGTTAGTACATTATTAATAAATTATTAATATAAGAACAAATGCCTAGTTTGTTTTATAAATAAATGCGAAACAAGCTCTTGTACAAGTTAGTACAGTTTAATAAATTAGTGTTATTTACATTTATATATTTGTGTACTTATATATAATATTATTATCGAGTAAAATACGTATCGAACATAACATCTTTGGTTTGACTATAACTGTACTAACTTTTTGATTCTGGCAACTTGTGATGGTCATTCTTTTATCGTTTATCATGCTACGCGTCACTTTCATGCATACTTGTTAGGTGGCTTATGATGGTTACGTTTTTGCCGTTTATCGTGTGACTTTCGTATTTGCAGTATGCATGAACGTGACAGCAACGACGATAAACGATAAACACAGAACCATCATAAAGCTACAGCTGACGGCTACGACGACAAACTATAAAAACTGGACCATCATAAGCCTACTGGTTTAGTGTTACTTAAATAAGTAAAATTAATTTGCCTGTGGCGATAACAGTAGCTTTTTAACTTGTGTTGATTATTGTCTTATTTATCGTTTGTGTATGACTTTTTCACCTGCAACGTCATAAGTCTAAGTGTTGCTGAGAAACTCCGCTAGATGGCGCGAACGCTCAGTATTAAAACTCGCACGCGCACCAGTAGGCGCCGTTCAAAGAATTTCTTGTCAGACGAGCATCCGTTCTGGATAATCCGCGTTAGCTAGCTGGGGCCTTTAGAGCTTGTGTTTTTGGTGTTATTGTTCGATGAGTATTTTCATATTATTTTTGGTATTTTGTTAGGGTGAGGTAAGCTCCATGCTCCGTCTCCATCAGGTCTTATTCAGCACCGTGACTTAGTCCTTTTTGATGATAGCCTGGAAAGTGTTTGAAAGTTTATTTCTTTTAGAAACAGTTTTGTATTATTACGAGTGAGTTCTTGGTCTTAAGCAAAACAGACAACGGAATGCACCATAGACCATTTTCTATAGATAAAATGCATGCTGAAAAATGTATTTTCACCCTAAGTAGGTACTGTAAACCTCAATATGTTTTTGGAATCTTTTGATCGTTATGAAGTGCAAGTAAGACTTTCCTTTAACAGTCTACTTTTAAACAAAAATACACTTCAACTGGCTAGTAATTTTTTAAAACCAAATTTAAGTCAAATTATGATGTTTCTTTGTAACTTCACAAAACTCACAAAAGATAACTGCTTTAACAAATAATCTGTCACCAGATAAATCATTTCATTCTTCTGAATAATTTATCCTAAAACTTTCAAGTCTAGCAATACGAAAACAAATTTAGTTACGACATTAAGCCTGAATTATGATTATGAGTCAAAAAGAAAAAGTACAAAACTAAGAGGGTTGTTGACGGGAAAAAATTATAACCATTTGTCATTCCACCTAAATGTATGAATGGGATCCAGTTCATGGTAAGTGAAGTAAGAGTATACGCTTAGTGTGGGCCGAATTTGAACAATTTTGGATATCAGAAACGATATAAGGCTCAAAAGCTGCGTAATTACGATTAAATTATTTCGAATTCCACCCATTCTAACGCAAGTATTAATCTCACTTCACTTAAATTAATATTTTGTGTTTTAGCACATATTTTACAGGTAACTTTTATTATCATTAAAAAAACTTTTGTCATGGCAAAAAATACATTACTAATGTCTCATGATAACACAGTTTTTATCAAGATTTATTAGTAAAACATGCATGATAGTATTTATAATAATGCGTACAAAAATTTCATTATGTGACTTTGGTAAGTTAAGCCTGAAGCAATCCAGAATTTAAGTTAAAGTTTAGTATAATTATTGGCAACTTGTTTGTATTGTAAGAAAATTATATCCAAATGGAATTTTACTTTGTGCCCTAAAGCATATGTTGTGGGGCCAAATATAAGAAAACTTGAATATGTCGTAGAATAGAAAATGGTTGTTTCAAAACAATTATATTGAAAGAAAGCTCTTTTGTGAATAAAATAAATTGGTTCTATTACATGCTCAATGATACAGAACATACGAAATTGGATTCCAATAAGAAATGGCAGGCTAACCCTGAGGTTATGCTCTTGTTAGCAAATAAACTGTGTATTTCAGGTCACTGAATTTACGAACGTTATTATTTTGGATGGAAAAGTTGGATACTCTTATAATATTGGTATTAGAAGTGTATACATGAGCATTGCACAGATGTGTAAAGGTCTCTGACCACTAGAC
>JALPQI010020047.1:0-19931 GCA_025490895.1 Thaumatotibia leucotreta
AATTAAGCTAGTAAAAATTGCATATTACAAGTATTTTCAAAATGAAGACAAAAAACAATATAAATAATCTACGCTGGTTCTATCCCTACACCTCTGACCTGAGAAGAAATCCTTTCTTTTGTATGATTTATTGGTAGATGTAAGAACAAAGTTCATATTATTATTGCGTTTATATTATTATAATAATTTATCTTTATGGTTATAAATAAATTATTGATACTTTAAATACAAGATAAACAACTAAAAAATTTGATCAGTCTAAAACATGCTAGATAGATGTACTTATAATTTTTTTAGTTGTTTATCTTGTTTAAACTGGGCTCAATTGTGTTATACTTTGCTAAATGTATAATTGTATATGTATATTTTACAAAAGTCTAATTATGATTTTTCAAGATAAAAGTACACTTATACGTTTCGTTTTCAATTTAATTATTAAATTTTTTATTATTATACTTCAAGTACTTTTATTTTCAAATTTAATTCCTTTAAATTTCTTCTCATTTTTAACGAAACATTTGAAACGTCGAGTGTTTTTTTTCGCGATTCCGTTAAAGTCACTTTAAAGGTTATCATAAAAATGTTGGCAATACATTTAATGCATTTGAAAATACTTACAATACGAAAACAAATAGTGTTACAGCACTTTGCTCATTAAAATTATCTAAAGCATGTGGTTTAACACTTTATTACTGTTACTTTTAGTAAACTTAAAGTGGGTTACTGCGTTTTTGCTTTCCACAAAAACGATAGAAAAATGCTATTTCATACATTTGTTGACGTCGGTTACTACGTGTTTGCTAACTGTAAAAAAACAACCAAAACGTAGTAACCCACATAACTCCACTTGTAATAACTTAAGGTGAAATTTATTTCAATGAAATTAAAGACCAAAAAAATGTGGATATTGTGTCCAATTTTTAATAAGATGTGTCTATAAATACGAAAGTTATGATTTTTTTTTCAAAACTCGGGAGGTTTTTCGGCTCTGGTGAACAATTTCATTTTTGTGGGTTACTACGTGTTTGCTTTTCGCCGTCGATATATAGACACATTTGTAAGGGATCAGTATAGAGAAGTGTATATATATTAATGCCGTTGACTGTATGTGACCGCTGCCCGGCTGGGCATTTATGTGAAATTTAAGGGTAAGTTCAATACTGTACACTATGTAGGTCCACCCACTAAACATCTCAAGACTTACTGTAAGTATACAGCGTGTTTTTCTTCATATGCTATAACTTTAACGGAAGCTTATTTAGGTCAAATATAACTAATTTCTCTAAGAAACTAGTGTTTTAACTCTTACTGTTATTGAGTTATTAAAAAAATAAGTTTAATCACTGAACATGTGTATTGCAACCTTTATTACATTCTAATGTTACTTATTTTGACATGTGCCGTCAGTTACCTGAGATTAACTTTTATTTTATTCTTAAGGTTCTCTCACACTTACCATTTCATTTATTATGTATGAAAACAAAAAAAAATCTTTTTTATCTAATTTTCCAAAAGCCTGTATACCAGACAACTTCTATTAATGTCCCAAGTAACCTGTCTTATTTATAGCATATCGAAACGAACACCCTGTGTAATTATAAGTTAGTTTTGAAGCGGATTTTGCTAAATGGTGTTTGAATATAAAAATAAATATTCTTTTTCTTACTTTTATTGTGGTCTTATTGTGTCCATAATTACATGTAAACATAACAACTACCCCTTAAAACTTCAATGTATCGCCAGCAGGGTAGTGGTCACATACGGAACACGTAAGCCTCTTGGTGACGAGCACAGGGCGTATATTGACCACCGGGTTTTTTTTGGAAATAATGTTTCTAAAAAAAAAACAAGAAATTAGTTTTTTATTGACGCTATTATCTACCGAAATCAGGATACGAAAGTGAAAAATTCGCCAGGCCTGTTTAAGGGTTAAAATATGAGTGATAATCGTGAAAGTTTAAATCAATACACACATAATTAGGTTAACACTACTTATTGAAAATAATCAATAATATAAAATATATATATATAAGACAATTCTTAGTGATTATTGGGAATCCACCAAAGTCCAAATTAAACGCAATGTGTTGCTCTGAAAACAAAGGTTTTTTATTTAATCAAAAGTTTCAATTTACGATTTAACTTGTTTAGCCTCAATAACATGAAAACATACCTCAAAACAAAGAAACGACATTTAAAGTCTATTAATTGGCATGTCGATTCCCACTTTACACTCTTTAGTATTTCACTTTATTTTATTAATTTGAGTTGATAAATTTCTCAATTTTCTCATAGCACATCCGCCATCTTTTAAAACCCAATCCAGCTTTACCGACAGTGCAGCAATGAAGCGCCATCTGTTGGTCTTACTACGTAGGTTTCTACTTTACCGACAGAGTCACGCACTTTAGACTATTCAAAGAAATCTTATTTCTTTATATCTCCCCTCCACGGGAAGAAAATTTTCCTATAATGGAAAGTTTTCAAACTTCAGTTATGCAGGCGCTGGAATGAGCTTTGTAACATGAAAAAGATTCGATTCCAACTTCTTGTGACCTGTATTTATTCTTTATATAGAATTTGAAATTTTTTCTTTGATTTTGAAATCAAAGAGAAAATTTCAAATTCGATGGTCCGATTTTAAATTCATCTAGTTTTGTTCTGTTTAGCTTGTGTCCATTTTCCACATATACCATGTCACCTGTGTTGAATTGATGATATTTTCTAGTCTTGTCATTTATCATCTTATTATAGTTGTGGGACTTAACTGAATTTTCCAATGCAAGTTTTTTATCTCTAATCCAGTTATCTACTGCTTTATCTAGTTTTAATTCGTCTGGCAGTAACGAATTATCTGAGCCATCTAGAAGGTATTTAGGTGTGAAACCAGTGACTGTGTGTTGAGTGTTGTTATATTTGTTTACGCAGTCGTGGGCAATTGTTGTCCAAGCAATTCGATGGCCCCTACGTAAGTTGTCGTAACTTGAAATTCGGGATTTTTTTTTATTTCATAAAACATCATATCTTTTAGCAATGTTTCCATTCCACGAAGAAAAAATTTAAAAAAACCTATTACAAATAGGTTTTTGACACACGTAAACTATCGTAAGTTAAAAAAGCACCGTCGTACACTGTAGTAAGTGTACTTACGACAGTTAATACGGGGCGGCCACCCGCGCTCGCGCAGCGTAAGTGCCAGTTACGATCTTATACGCGGTGGAGCAGAGGTTTTTCGTGAGTGATCATTTTTTACCAAAAACTAACAACTAGATGAGACAAAAGTGGACAAACGATACATGTTATTCGATAAAAGTAAGACACTGCATCGGGGATAAACTCAAACTAACTGCAAGACCAAAATTAATTTTCTAAACGGCCTTTAGAGTTAAAACAAAAGGTGGTCCAAGATGAAATAAAAGACGCTTCAGAAATAAAAATGATTTAACACCGCTAAGCAAAGTTGGGAATCTGTTGAATTTCACTCAAAAATCAGGTGCGAATTTATTAGTATGGATGTTGATAAAATTTTAATAATACCGGTGAATACTGTAGTATGTGTCACTTACAACAACTTACTTCGGAGTTTAAGATCGGTTTTTTGTCTTAAGTTTAACATACTACTATTTACATTGGATTTTATTTATTTGTTTGTGTTGTATGTGTACTTGAGACATTTTTCGTCGGAAATTGTTTTTAAATTTCTATTGTAAGTGATATTTAAGACAGTATACGCCGGATCATATACAGAGTTACTACAATTTACAATTATAATGATGGCGTATTTCAATAATTTCAGCACATTATACAGGTTCATTGTCTCATTATCAAGGTTAGTCATCAGTCATCAGTGAAATCATCATCTGCATCGCCGATTTGACTGCTGACTGAATGAAACCGCCAATAGCAGCAGTATCTAATCATGAAAGCGATATGACTGTTCTTTAAGATTATAATTACGTTGAAAAACACTTAATATTGATCTCATATGATGTAGTTGATGCTGCAGGCATTTCTGTTAACTGGATAATTTTATGTCTTTGAACTGTGAGAGAAGTCATTATTCTGCCTTGTCTATAATTATAATTTCAAAATTACGTCCCTAATGCTGAATGTAATGAAGTTTTTGTGTACCTACTAACTAAATGCACAAAATTATAATTAAACGGTTAAATTCATGTACTCGTATATTCGGTAAATATAAAAAGTGGGTGATGAACAGATGAGCACCTAGCGGCTCGCTGAGTCCGTTGAGATAAAACGGGTTGAAGGTGGTCCTACGCAAGCACTGATGTCATGTCCGACTGCAGGTTTGTGTCACCGAACACTACGTAACAGATGATAAGCACACGAAGTCAATGTGTGCACAAAACCATCATTCGCTTGGAGATAACTGGCTTCCATGGCTCAGTCCAGCCCCCATCCCGATTTAAATTAATCTTAATCGCTCTGTATATCTTCACTGGCAGATAGCATCTTTACCGTACCAGCATCCTCGTTTTATTAAAGCGTTTAGGAAATACAATGTGCCTGTATCGTATGCGTTCACCATAGCTGAGTTGTCTATCCCCCTGTCCTTGACACTCCATATGTGCTCCTAGTCTTGTAGACTCATTACGTCGTTCCTTACCGAAGTCATACGGTATCTCATAAACACCTGAACTGCAAAGTGAATTCCCGTCCTATGAAGAGCGTAATAAGTACTCATATTGGTATGAGGACGCAAGATGATCTAAATGCTAAATCTCCGGCGTAATAGGCGTCCAATTTCATTAGTCACTGCATTAATATCAGGCAAGAATGCTGGTGCCCTCTCTACTGTGTGGTGATGTCAAAACGTCCCTGAGCTCCTTGTACGCTGACTTTGTCTCATACCATATCTGTTCCTCTCCAAACTCTCCAACTTCTCGTCTCGTCTGACATGTTGCAACATTTGAAATAATTAAGATACCAGGAGGTAATAGAAGATACCTGTGTCCAGCAGTGGAATGAAATAGGCGAATGATGTGATGTGAATAAACGATATTAACTCATTTCGCATGTATTGTGAATCACAGAACCGCGAGAACAGGTTTGCGAAATAATGGCATAGGGCAGTTAGCAGGTAGTTTTTCTATATACTTTTTGTGACTGACGATCATTTTGACCTAGCATTACTAACCCATCAAGAAAACGAAGTGTCCCATCCACCTCTCTCTTAAATGAGAACTTCAATTTGGGATGCATTTCATTAAGATAGGTTAGTAACTCATCAACAACTCTATCAGGAATTACAGCAAAAATATCATTCACATTTCATAACCAGCATCTCGGCCTATTCGGACAACTCTCGAATGCCTTCTGCTCAAATTTATCCATGAAAATGCTCACCAGTACCAGAACTACATTATAAGAGAACTTTTTGCTTCTATCTGAAAATAATACTCCTCTCGCCAAAAGAAAGAGCAACTATTCAGGAAATAGTTGATGAATTTCATGTGCACAGTAGGTAAGTCGTTATGAGATACAATATTTTTAATTATTTTTATAGTTTCCAGTAATCGCAAACAATGAAGCTACATTAAACTCAACTACATAATCTCGTCTTCATTCAACACGACATTTTCCAGAAACTGTACAAAAATACTGTACCTGATCTCTTTTTCATGATAAAACATACAAAAAAACTATTCACCTGATCAATTTCCTCAAAATATTCCATCAAGGTTCCATAAAAATACTATTAAATTGTTTATTAAGTGGCATAATATAGTAACTAACAAAAAGTTTTTATAATGTTTCCGCAAAACAATGTAGTAAATAACAGATACGACTAAACTTACACGCATAATTACGACGTATCTTGTAGTATGTATCACTTACGATCAATTACCATTTATAACCACCAGCGTAAAGTGAAGTAAGTAATACATACCACAATTTTTAGATTCTGTTCTCCGTCATATACTGTCGTAAGTGCAATTCCGGCAAAAGTATAAAATATATCAGAAAAGTAATTATATCACTATAAAGATAGTATCTTTGTTAATGTTTATACCAATTTTCAAAGCAATCCATTGAACTATGTGACCACCGTACACATTTCAAACTTTAAAGTGCTCTCCTGTAAAGTTGCCATTTTTAACTTACGACAACTTACGTAGGGGCCGTCGAATTGTATTTCCAGTTTCGTACCTTCTACATCTTATTTTGTTAACAAGAGTTTGATTGAGCCTCTCATTCAAACCATTTGAGAAAGGTGCATTTACTGCTGTGAAAATGAGCTGTATTGATTCCTGGATATTGATCAGACAGGACCATTTCAATTTTATAATCTTTTATTACATTGTTTATTAGTTTTATGAAGTCTTTTGCACTCTGCGTCTTCGAGGTCACTATATATGCGTATCGTGTAAAGTGATCCACTAACAGATGAAGGTATCTTTTTGTCGAACGAGATCCACCAAATCCGCCAACTGTGTCTATAGAAACGATTTCGAAGGGCTTAGTTACGGGACCTAAGTGCGACATTAAGCCATATTTGACTTGTCCTCTTGTTTTATTTTTACACACACTTAACAGTTTTTACATATATTAATGATATTTCTTGTCATATTTCTAGCTGTATACTGTTTTCCTATTTTCATCTGCAACTGTTTCACACCTATGTGACACATATTTATATGTACTTTCTTTATTAGTTTTATGCTGAATTCTTCTGACAATACAATTTTTTCCCGTTTCCTGATTTTCTTATAATATATATTGTGTCTATGTATTAGATTGTCTTTATAGTTCTGAATGTTCTCATTTTTTCTTGATCTGAAAGTACTTCCTGTAATTTTATTAAATTTACTATTTTTAATTGTTCTTCTGAATTTTCATTGGCTTCTAATACCGGATTCCTGCTTAGGCAATCTGCCTCTAAATTATCTTTACCCGGTGCATATCGTATTGTAAAATTGTATTGTGATAGATAGTAGGTCAATTCTCCCAGGTCTTCGTCAGGTCTTGACTTTATATTTAAATTCTCCAGTGGCTTGTGGTCAGAATACACTATGAATGACTTATCTATCAGCCAATACTGCCAATATTTTATGGCTTCTTTGATAGCCAAGTATTCTAGATAAATAGCTTTTTTCCTTTTTTGAACCTCATTCAGTTTTTTTGAAAAGTAAGCTACTGGCTTATCATCTCCGTTAGGTTGTGTCTGTTTCAAGACTGCCCCAATTCCTTCCAATGAAGCATCTGTATATATTTTTATTGGTAGATCCTTATCAAAAATTTCCAGTATTGGTTGTGAACACATTAATTTCTTTATTTTTTCAAATGAATTTTGACATTCCATGGACCAAACAAACTTTTGATTTTTCCTGAGTAGTTTATGCAGTGGTTCCAAAATAATAGAGCTTTTAGGTATATATTCTCTGTAAAAATTAATTTTTCCTAAAAACTGTCTGATATTTTTTTGAGTTTTTGGCGTTGGAAATTCTCTTATTGAAATCAAGTTATCTGTTACTGGTCGCACTGTGTATTCTCTATTACATGACCAAGGTATTTTACTGAACTTGAAGCGAATATACACTTAGTGAACTTTAGTCGGAAACCTTCTTTTCTTATTGCTTCTAATAGTTGTGTCAGGTGGTTGATATGTTCAGTGTAAGAATTTGAAAATACTAAGATGTCATCTATATAATTGACGGTAAATTGAGTCAATCCATGTTTTCTTAGTATGTTACTTAAGATTCGCTGAAATATTGCCGAAGAGGTTTTTAATCCATAGGGTAAACAGGTCCATTGATACTGACCTTCCTGTGTGACAAAACCTGTTTTTGTCTGTCTTCAATCCGTAGAGATATGGACCAGAATGCAGAGTTAATATCCAACGTAGAGAAATATTTGCAGTTTCTTGTTTTTATTACCAAATCTTCAATTACTGGAAATGGCTGAGCTTGAAGAATAACTATTTTATTTAGATCTCTGAAGTCAATACATAATCTGGATCTTCTATTTTTTTCTTTTTTATAAGCTAGGGTCACAGGAGCAGCAAACGGACTGTATGATTCCTCTATGAGATTTTTTTGAAGTAATTTTCCAATTTGTTCTTCAATTTCTTTCTTATCTTGTATAGAACATTTGTAAGGACGTTTGCTACAATGCTTATCCACAAGCAGGTCTATTCTGGCTTCATAGTCTCTAACTTGTCCGATATCATATTTATCTTTCGCAAAGCTTGATTTATATTTTTCAATAAGTTTATTTATTTCACATTTTTGTTTTTCATTTAAATGACTTGTATTTGTGGTAAAATCTTCTTTTATGTGTTCATTAAAATTCACAGAAATTACGTCAATTTTTTTATTGAGTGTTGTGGAAGCTTGTTCACATTTTTCTTTTTTCAATGACAGCTTTTCTGGTTTTTGACTGATCACCAAATTTTCATCTTGAGCCAACTTGAATTCCTTTATTATATCCAGTCCTATCAGAAAATCGTATTTAAATTCTTTTCCATCAATTATGTACAGATCCATATGTTTTTCTATTTCCATGATTTTTATTTTCAAGTCTGTCAAACCTTTTGCTATTTTTACACCATTAATTGTTACTAATTTAGCATTTTTACTATATTGTTTTTTTGCTGATTTCTTCAGTTGTAATAATCTTGAATTAACTAGAGACACATTGGAACCCGGATCATATATTCCCAATATTTCCAATTTGTCATTTAATATCAGTCTTACTTTAATTAATGGTGTAATCACGCGTTTTTTTGATCGTCGTCACTCAATTCAACATCTAACATGACATTGTTTACATTTTTATAATTCTTTTTGTTTTCATGGTCGCCTTGCTTGAACCAGCATTTATCCTCGGGATGAAAACGGGCACCTTTATTTAACTTTTCACATATCTTGCAGGGTTTGACCTTTTCAGCTCCTATTTTTGAGTCGAATGTACTTCTTTTAGTTTTATAGTAAGTTTTTTTATTTATTGTATGTTCATATTTTCCCAGTTCGTTGTAGAGATTAGTGGTGGAAGTTATCTTTCCTTTATCAATCTTGTCCATTATGAAATTTGGCAAGCCCATTACAATGAGATGAATCATTGCCTGTGAGTCAGTTTGCTTATTTACCTCTAAGAGAAGTCTTTCCTTCTTAGTGGCATATTCTATTAGCGAACCCGCTTGGTATTTAAACATGAATGCATATTTAATTTGAGACCAACCTTTATTCCCATAGGACTCGCATAGATTATTTTTCCAAATTGTCCAGTCTGAATCTATGGTAAATTTGATTACCATACTGTTGTACCAGTCTAAACATTGTTTGTCCATTAGGTGTTTCAACATCTCAATTTTTTTTGTATCTTGCACCATTTCAAATCTTTTGCATTCATGAAAACCGCTCAGCTATTTTCCCTAAGTTTTTATTTGTAAGTTCTGTATTGCTAACATTATTACTGTTATTACTTGCGTGGTTCGTTTCACTTATAATTTCATCCAAATATTGATCACCGAACTGTATATTTTCACCTTCGTCCAAGTAGATTTTTCTTAATTGTTCCGTTAATGGGATCCATAATTTCCGTGTTTGATGTCTTTTCTTTAATGAGTTTTTACTTTTGTAAACACAGCCGTATTTGTGATGGCAGTGTGATTACTAGCAGGTTTCAATTCGTTTGGAACTTCGAAAACACGGCCATCAGGTACTTCGATTGAGGTTATGCACATTGTATTTGTTTTCCCTTCCGGATCCATCGATAACATTTCGAACTTAAATCTTAATTTTTCCATATTGTTTTTACTAGAAATGTCGTTTTATAAGACAATTCTTAGTGATTATTGGGAATCCACCAAAGTCCAAATTAAACGCAATGTGTTGCTCTGAAAACAAAGGTTTTTTATTTAATCAAAAGTTTCAATTTACGATTTAACTTGTTTAGCCTCAATAACATGAAAACATACCTGAAAACAAAGAAACGACATTTAAAGTCTATTAATTGGCATGTTGATTCCCACTTTACACTTTTTAGTATTTCACTTTATTTTATTAATTTGAGTTGATAATTTTCTCATAGCACATCCGCCATCTTTTAAAACCCAATCCAGCTTTACCGACAGTGCAGCAATGAAGCGCCATCTGTTGGTCTTACTACGTAGGTTTCTACTTTACCGACAGAGTCACGCACTTTAGACTATTCAAAGAAATCTTATTTCTTTATATATATATATATATATATATATATATATATATAAATTAAAGGAACAAATAAAACATCTCTCCCAATTCGCTGCCAATGGGCAGTGTGCCCAGAAGGCTGGCCGTATTGCCACGTTGTATGGCAATGCTTATTCGCTGAGCGAAATATTGACCAGCCCTCTGGTCACAAGTGGCATCTATTAGATATATCTATCATCAGTGACGTCACGAACGGTAACAAACATAGTGTACGCTCGCGTTCAGTCACACTTTATAAATATTAAACGCTAACCTTTTTCAGTAGTAAAGTTTTCCGTGTGTGCCATTGTGACCGAATAAGGATTGTGAGTGTTTGCAGCCTGCCACGCGCTTGTAATTGTGTGCTTTATAGCAGTTTTTTATAGTACATAGTTAACCTGTGCTTTTTCTGTGTGGGTGGGTAGATACCTAAACTTCAAAAAATAAACTTTCGTATACTGAGTGGGTCTTTTTATTACCGAATTTAGTTTCGAACATACTGTTTCATATTGTTTAGTAAAATTAAGAATATTTACACAAATCTACGAACGAAATAACAAAGATTATAGACTCTGCTACGCGAACTTTATATGAGCGCCATCTAGCGTCCCTCCTGAGAACTTCGTTGGCTTATTTTATACATCGCACTACGCAAGATGAGTAAATGCGCGGATTGCAATAAGTTTATGGTTGCTCGAGATGCTGCTACCTGTGCGCAATGTCGTCGGATGTTCCACGGAGGTTGTCAGCTTTTACCCGAAGGGGTCGTAGTCCCGAGGGACTGGGTGTGCGCTGAGTGCAGGGCGAAGCAGAAAAAGACGGACAACAGTAACACCCCCGTGAGGAGTGCTCTTAGCCTGCAAGCTGTGTCGGGTGTATCAGGTCCTTCTGCTGCGGCTCTTGACAGCAACCAAGCCTCTGAGGTGACGGCATTGCGACAGGAACTCCAAACCTACATGCGGGAGCAGCGGGAGTTCCGCGAAGAGGTCCGGGCTTCGCTGAAAAGCTTGAATGCCCGTATGGATGGGGTCGAGCTGAGGCTGGATGCGGTGGAGAGGACTGCGGCAGAGCTGGAGACGAGGGCAGCCGCGTTGGAGGCGGCCCCCCGAGACGGGGAGGTGTCGGAGTTGCAGAAGACGGTTGCGCGCCTGCAGCTCGAGCTGAATGATCGGGATCAGGATGCGTTGCTCACCGATCTCGACATAGGCCACGTTCCAGAGGTGAAGGGTGAGAACGTTGCTCACACGGTCACCCTTCTCGCCGCTAAGTTAGGAGTCACGCTGGACCAGCGTGACGTCGTGTTCGCCGAGCGAGTGGGTGCTGTTGAGCGGTCGAGCGCGGCCTCCGGTGGAGAAGGTGCTGTAGGCCGCCCGCGCCGCGTCGTTGTCAGACTGTCGCGGCGGCAGCTGCGGGACGACCTGCTCCAGGCCGCCCGGGTGCGGCGGAACTTCACCTTTGCCGATGACAGCCTGCCGGGACCGCCACGCCGTGTCTTCGTCAACGAGCGCCTTACACGCGCGAACCGGCATCTGTTTCACAAAGTTCGCGAATTATGTCAGCAGCAGCAGTGGAGGTTCTCGTGGACACGCCGGGGCAGAGTCTTCGCCCGGAAGGCCGATGGAGCGCCTGCCTTCTCCATCCGATCTGAGGAGGACATGCTTCGTGTTTTTGGGGCAGGTCCCGTTTAGGACGTACCTTGTCTTCTTAGTTTATTCTTTCCACTCCTGAGATATGTATATATAGTTTATTTTGTTGAATTATGTAGTCCACTTTGTTTTCATATATTTTTCTTGCGTGCCATATTCTATTTATTCTGTTTGTCAACTGCGTTTCCCAAGAGCATTTATATTCTTCACTTTTATTGGTATAAAATTCCATATATAAGTATAAAACACTGAAAATAGGTTTATATAACGCAGGTTCTCTTGGCACTAACCATGACAACTTCATAGCGGCGGCTACTCGGCAGGATGTTGATGTATTGGCAATCAATGAAACTTGGTTAAGAGCGGGGGAGGAGGGTCGGGCGCCGGTACTGCCCGGTTACCGTTTCCGTCATATCCCTAGACCGGAGGGTGTGCGTACACGTGGTGGAGGTGTAGGTTTTTATATTAAGCGCAACCTTAGCGCTCGCACCTGGCCTCATCCCATTGATCCGGTGCATAGGTTAGTTGAACAGATGTGGGTCACATTGACTCTCAATGGAAAGAAGTTTGTTATTGGAACAGCATACCGACCGCCTTGGATGGATGTACAACTGTTTTTGGACGCTGTAACTGACTCTATTAGTTCTATTCCCAATTATGATAACTTGTTTCTTCTAGGTGATTTTAATTTAAATTTATTAAGTAATAGGGATGCAAATATTTCTAAATTCAATCAGTTTTTAACCAGTTTCGGACTATTGCAGCTGGTTTCTCAGCCCACACATTTTACTGATACCAGCCAGACGCTGATTGATGTTGTCTGTGCAAACATGCAGACAAAAAGCATGTCCATACAACATGTAGGTTCTGTGTATGGGCATTGCCTAATTGTATGTGATTTCAATATAAAGTGTGATAAACCTAAGCCATATCACATTACATATAGGCGGTTTAAAAATATTTGTGTAGAAGACCTAGATGTGGATTTGCAGAGCGTGAGATGGGACTTGATCAAAAATATTGTAAATGTGAATGATATGGTGAAGATGTTCAACCAACAATTACTTTATATATTTGATATCCATGCACCTATAGTAACAACCTTTATCAAGCAACAATCCTACCCCTGGATTACTGACACTGTCAAGCACATGATGCGGCTACGTGACAGAGCAGCAGCAGCATTTCAGAGATGTGAAGTCAAAATGAAATATTATAAAGACTTAAAGTCCATAGTTAACAAAGCATTGTACTTTGAAAAAGTAGCATATTTCAAATATAATATAAATAATAAAATAAATGAACCTAAGAATTTATGGAAAAACTTAAAATCTACTTTGCTGCCTAAAAAGAATTCTGAATCACCTTTATCCTTGAATAATCCCATGATAATAAATAAGCATTTCCTTGATCTGCCAGGGACCTCAGGTGTAACTATTTCAAAATTAACTTATTTAGAATTTCATAGGCATAGTGACTCTGTTTTTCACCTGGGTATGGTTAATTCAGATCAAGTCCTTAAAATAATTAAGTCACTAAAATCAAATGCTGAGGGTTGCGATGGGCTAAACTTAACTATGCTTATGTTAACGCTTCCACACACTATTGACACTATTACCAGTATCATTAACACATCCATCCTTACATCTACCTTTCCTGATAGCTGGAAGTTAGCCATTGTAACTCCCATACCCAAAAATTCTAACCCTGCCCAGTATAACGATCTTAGACCTATCAGCATTCTACCATGTATATCCAAGATAATGGAAAAAGCTGTCTGTGAGCAATTAACCTACTACTTGGAACATAATAATATTCTGCCAGATGTTCAGTCCGGATTTCGAAAAGGGCGGAGTACAATGACTGCACTGCTTGATGTCACTGACAACATCTTATATGCTCAAGACAGCGGTATGTGCACCATCCTAGTGCTTCTAGACTTCTCTAGGGCTTTTGACTGTCTAAATATAAATTTGCTAATTTCTAAATTGCGTTATTATGGATTTGACCAGAAAGCTCTAGAGTGGTTTGATAGTTACCTAAGTAACCGCTCACAAAAGGTGAAAGTGAATTTGGGTGATGGTTCTTCCCTTTTTTCAGATGAGCTTAGGCTAACCAGGGGAATACCACAAGGGTCGGTGATCGGACCTCTCCTATTTATTTTATATTCAGCCGATATAAAGTCCCATGTCACTCATTGCAAATACCACATTTATGCAGATGATATACAGGTATACATATCATGTAACCCCAGAGAGATTGACATAGCCATTGGGAAACTTAACTATGATCTCACTAACATTGCAGCTTGGGCTACAGATAACTGTCTATTGCTAAATCCCAGTAAAACTAAATATCTTGTGTTTGGTAGCAAGCAGCAACTGGCTGGTATTAGTTCTATGCGAGATGTCATGCTAATGGATAAGCCCATAGAGCGGGTATATGAAGCTCGGAATCTCGGTCTACTTATGGACTGCGGGCTTAGATACGAAAAACACACAGCTGAGTCGGTTAGGAGTTGTTTCTACAAACTTAAGGTATTGTACCAAATCCGGCCATATTTAAGTGAGAACTTACGCGTTCAATTGGTGGAAGCACTTGTTTTGTCGAAACTCAATTATGTAGATACAGTAATCGGCCCTAGACTTCTTGCCAAGACTAAGCAACTCATTCAACGCGTACAAAATGCTTGTGCTCGTTTCTGTTTTAACATTCCATTGAGAGGCCATGTCACTCCATCTTTAAATAGTCATTTGATCCTCAAAATGCATCACCGACGTAAACTTCATCTGGCTTGTTTGCTCTTTGGGGTTTTGAAGTATAAAATCCCTGCTTATCTTTTTAATAAGTTGTCTCCCATTAGGCTACGCGACCGTCGCGATTGTGGGTTTCAGTTGTTGACGCCACGCCATGCATCGGCTGCTTTCCGAGGAAGCTTCCGTTATGCAGCCAGTAAATGTTGGAACAACATACCACCGCCTCTGAGAAACCTGCAAAGTGTTCATAACTTTAAAGTGAAACTTAAAAAGTTTATGCTCAACCACCAAACTGGCGAGGAAACATACAAAGTGGACACAAGTTGCCTGTGATTTATTCTTACCATTGGGTCCTGTTTCTTCCGCATAGCTGTGTTTTATATATTGTAATGTCCTTCCTTTGTTTTTGTGATTTGTTTAGATATCTTGTTTAATAATGTATGTCACTTAATTAACGTTACGTAATACGTTTTATGTAGGTTTTAGAGGAAACCTGTAGTTTTTTCTAGTATCAATTTCATTCGAGTATGTATAATTATGTAATCGTCGTAACGTAGTAGTGTAAGAAGTATTTAGTTATGTAACCTGAACCTGTCATCGGTGTTGCTGGCACAAAAAAAATAATGACGCTTACGTTAGTGCACGGCCATGATGGGTATAGCCTGATAGGTTGTAGATGTTGTGTTTTTGTATGTATATATTTTTATTGATGCTTTTTCTTTTTTTTTTTCATTATTACTTTTTTGTTTGTGGATAATGGCTCTGTCTCTTTTTATTCTTTCTTTTTTGTTATTTAGTCACTTTCATTATTATTATTATTTTTGTCACTTAATCTAATTTCTTAATGTACTTGTGTAGTGTTACCTGTCGTGATGTTTTCACCGAATGGTCTCATCGGAAGATCAGCGCTGGTTTACGCCGGCACCATGCTGAGATGAGACCATTTCGTGGCACCTTCTTGTTTGTCATACCCATATTTTTGTTGTACATAGTTTTTTCTGTTTTTATCTTTTTATTCTGTGTATCTTTGATTTATCTTATTGTAATTACGTGTGCCATGAATAAATAAATATTATTATTATTATTATTAGTCGTGAGGCTATTTCTCTGTATAGACGATGCGCATTGGATCCCCAAGGCCCGAGCGTTTCGACCCCAAACTCCTCAAACATATAGCCACTGCCGAGGGTTGCATATTTGCGACGTTTGAGGTCCTCCGCTGTGGATGCAGCACGGCCAGCATGATTAAATAATAATAATAAATAAATAATAAATATCTTTGGACATCTTACACAAATCGACCTAGTCCCACGGTAAGCTCAATTAAGGCCTGTGATGTGGGTACCAGGCGACGATATATATAATATATCGATACATATAGCTACTTAAATACAGAGACAACCATGACCAAGGAACAAATATATTTGTGATAAATAAATACACAAATAATGCCCTCGCCGGGATTCGAACCCGGAACCTCCAGCTTCGTAGGCAGGGTCACTACCAACTAGGCTACGGAGGCTGACATCCCACCTTCCAGGTACTATTGCTAGTACCTGGAAGGTGGGATGGCGCGAGGGTGTCTACACATGTAGCATCCCATACCAAGGGGCGTCCCATCTTCCAAGGCACCAGTGTCATGCCGTCGGGCCTCTTGCCATCGTCCCTCGCCAGCCCAACGGGCTCCAGAACGGCGGGAACTTTCACGCTGACAAGGGCCCGTCGGATGATGTGATTAATGCTGGCGTGCCGAGGTATGCGCCCAGCGCTCCGGCCGCAGGAGAGTCCGTGGTGACCCAGGCGGTCGACCATGGCTCCGCATTGGCAGCGATGTGGGACGTTTGTTGCTGCCCCTATGCGCAAACTAGTCGCCAGACGGAAGGTGCAATTATCCAATAACGTACCTATGGATGACGAGGGAAGAGCTTTTAGCCATAGACCCGCCTCCCATTCCGCATGTAGTGTAGCCCCAACCTATTCAATCCTGTATAGCCCCAACATATTCAATCCTGTATTATCGCAACCTAATTGAAACTTGATAGATATTCCTAATAAGGAACCTATATTAATTAACCTAAATTAAAGCTATAAACGTTGGGCTCAGATTACTGTAATTCCAGCTACTTCCTAGAACACCCACGCACCTTGCCTTGACCTGCAGCCTTATATGGGTGTCCTTTCTTTACTCAATACATAGGATTTTAGTATAAAAGGCTTTGTTTAACAAATAAATATATTCAGTTATACTTCAGACTTCGTTGTATCATTTACTACGTCAAACCACACCTCACGCAGTCGCAAGAAGACGAGCTCGATCTGTCGGACAAGTTGACGTATTGACAAGATTATTCCGCACTAGTCGACAGAGTGGCTCGTCCTATTGCCTCTGCGAACAAGGATTGGCAGGCGGGTCAGTGTTAGCACAGGTCAGTAGCCAAACGTTCTTGGCCTCAGTGCAATTCGCAGCCTCCATAACCCCGAGAGAAGGAGTCAAGATATTTGCGATTAGAGTCTGAGCGCAGTGCACTGAGGACAGAAAGGCACGAAGAAATATGCTGGAAATTTCGCGGATACCCAGGCCCCCGTGCGAGATAGGTAGAGTGGCCTGGGTCCAAGATTTCTCATCGAATGGTAAATTGAAAACTGAGGCCAAAGTTTCTTGTATTAAAACGTCAAGCTTCAAAAGCAGATTCGGATGCTTCCAGAGATGACTGCTGTGGAGAACGTATGTAAATTTAGGTACGAAAAGACAATATCGAATGATAGTGTAAGCGGTATGCATGCATGTTAATTTTTAGTAGGCGTTCCGAAACAGAATTAAAATTTTGAATTTTGTCACCACATAATCATCAAACGATTGATCTAAAATGGGACAGCCTAGGAGGTGAAGCTGATTTTCATTGACAATTTTAATTCCGGGGGCTACTTTTGCTAAACTTTCCTGTATAAATTTGCTGACGGTTGAGGTTAACAAGAAAAGTTTGTATTAAAAAAAATTTAAGGTCAGGCCAATAGATTCAAATGCAGATGTCTATTTTTGTAGGTCGTCCAAAACGGTATCTACTTCACCTCTTAGTGTGCCGTCATCTAAATACCACAGATTTCATTTGGAATTTTGACTTGTAATGACAGGGTGGATGGCAAGGCTAAAAATGACTGGCCCTAAGGGATCACCCTGCTGACAGCCAACAGAGGAGGCTAAAAGGTTGGATTTGTATAAAAGCTTGGTAGGAGAATTTTTTATGGCAATGCTACCATTGCCATAAAAATTGTTGGTTTTAGGGATTTTTTCTTTTATCTGTGTCAGCAGGGTGGCACGGTCCACGGAAGGTGTTTGAAATGTCCACCTTCAGCAGCACCTCACCTGCCCGACGCTCCACGTAGGTGCGCACGGCGTGGACGGCGGCTTCGCAACCGTTTTTGGAACCAAACCCCAATTGTATGGGGCTAAACTGTTTTCCTAGTTTTTCCAAAATTGCTCGGCATGCAATCTTAGCCGTGAGACGCCGGAAAGTAGTTCCAACAGCGATTGGTCGTATGCTACCGCCTTTTTTTTGTAGGACACTTAAGTTGGCACCATACCAAATGTCGATCACGTCCGTGGGTACCTCGCCGGCCAACATTAGATTCACTAAAGCTGTTAAGATTTTAAGGAGGTCATCACGCGTGCCGTGGCAGTTGCTACTCAAAAGGTTCTTAAGATGCTGTGGCGTTAGTCGTTCAAGGCCTCCCGTGGAGCCGTTAGGGAAAGACATGATAGCTGTCAAAACGTCTCCTGTGGTAGCCTTGAGCGATGTGTCGTTGGTTTGCGGAGGATCAGGGAGGACGAGGTTAGCTGCTGGAGGTGGATGTTTATGTTTTAGGGCCGAAAGAGTATCAAGACCGTCAGGCGCCACTACGTCGTTGAAAAATAGTATACGGCTCCCCTAATGTCGCCATCAGCTACTTTATTTTCAACTGTTTTAAAAATGTTTTAATATTATTTGTGTGTTGTCGAACAGTAAAAGAGAGGGACGTGGACTTATCAGTGCAGTTTTCTTTAATTTTTGGTGGTTAGGGATTTTCGGGACTGGCTATCGTTAACAACGTGAAGAATTCTGAACGAAAAAGTCAACAGTTGTTCCCACGCGGGTTTGGTATTTTCAGTGAGAACGGTTTTAATAGTGTCCGAAACTTTGCGAAACTGCGACGCGGGCGCCTCAGGGGATTCGTTGGAGAATTGGGAGGTTATCTTGCAGGTCACTAATGGTTTGCCAAAATGGAAGGTCCGAACAAGTGGGTGTGGGTTGCGCAATGGGTGTCGTGACACTCGTGACTGTTGAGGAGGGGGCAGACATCACGGGAGCCGAACAAGTGATGCGTTGTTTGCGTTTTTTGGCTATGTGAATGTTCAAACCTTTGGTGCCTTTAAAATAATGGGGCTGAGGGCAGTGTGGGCAGGGGGCGACATTGTTTGCTGATAGGGACATTATTATACAGGGTGCTCGCGAGGAAACCGCAAGATTTTAACTATGCATTCTAGACATCAAAAAAAAAAACAAAAAATACTATGATACCTAATGTCAAATTCCACAAAAAAAATGTTTTTGTTTTTTTTAGACTTTTTGAATACTTTTTAACATTTCCAATACTTTTTATCATAACATCAATTTATTTTGTTAAAATTATTTTTTTAGTGCAGATGGTGCCTTTTTTAGGCTCTAGTGCAAAAAGTGTGTCATTTTACGTCAGGTCCAAAACTTTGGAGGGCCATCTGCACTAAAAAACGTCGTACGAGACACGTGCAAAAACGAAATTCGTAACTCGTGTCGATTTAAAACACTACCAATCGGTCGTGTTTTAAAACATCGCCACTCATTTCGAATTTCATGTTTTTCGCACTTGTGTCGTAATGTACTATTTTAAATGTTTTTTAGGGACAGGTTTTTTCGTCAAGTCTATTCTTATTTTTTGATTGTTAGGCAAAAGGTGTGGTAATATTAGAACACATTGTGGTAGCATTGTAATCTAAAAGAAGTTTTATGACAAGTTACGTCGAAAAACTTTTTCCGACAAAAGGTTATCCCTGGAACCAAGCCGAATCCAGGAAATTTTATACGACATTAAATACTCTAATATTATGCTCAGGAATTCAGCATTAAAATCTCACGCGCGCAGGTGCCCTTAACGTTAAAATATAGTTAAGCAAATCTTTAGATGCTTAGATTGTTTTCTCTGATAGTTATTCGAGAAATTATCAGATTGAGAAGAAAACCACACGCCGAGTTAAGTACTTACGGTGCGGTTGCAAATACATAAGCACTGAGCTTGCACTAGCAGGAACTTTAGTAACTGCA
>JALPQI010020048.1:0-15907 GCA_025490895.1 Thaumatotibia leucotreta
TTCAGCAGTGGACGTCTTTCGGCTAATATGATGATGACTGTCCTTTCTGTTTTGCCCATTGGTTGAGTTAGTCTACCTTTTGTGTGAGTTGGTCTCATAAACGTCACAAAATTTAAAAGCATCTACACGATCAATTCGTTCTTGTCCGTTGAGACATCAGCTTCGAGATCTGAGGATGAGGGTCCCACCACGTTGGTATACTTTGTCCTTTTGGTATTTTATTACAAGCTTTTATTTAGTTTCACCTGTCCCGTTGTCTGTCGTTCTGTAATCAAATCTTGCAACTTAAATTTGATCCACTTCCCGGTTTCCGATTGAGCTGAAATTTAGAATGCATGTATAAATCGGATGACAATGCAATGTTATTGTGACATAGAGCTGATCTGATGATGGAGAACTCCGTAATTAAATGATGCAACCCCATTTCAGCTGAAAGAAGAATGCTCCCGATTGTCTTGTCTTGGGCTTCAACTGTGCATAAAATGCAAGGAACTACTGTAGATCATGCTGTTATTTATCTAGGCTCCAAATTGTTCGCTGCTGATCAAGCTTATGTAGCTTTAAGCCGAGTTGGGTCTTTATCAGGTCAAATCGAAGAACTTGACTGCTCCAAGTTGACGTAGAAGAAACCTTGTAATGTTGATGCATTAAAAGAAATGGATAGAATGAGAAACGTTACAAGTAACTAACAATAAGTGGTTACATAATTTCAACATTATTGATATTTAAATCAGTACATATTACATATCCGATCACGCAGAGAGACTCCTAGCATAGCCCTCTCCATTGCCCTTTGGGTGACTTTGAGCCTTCTTATGAGGCCCATTGTAAGCGGCCACGTTTCAGTACCGTATGTCATCACTGGCAACACTAGGGCTATGCTAGGAGTCTCTCTGCGTGATCGGATTAAAAATGAGACCATCCGCAGCAGAACCAAAGTAACCGAAATAGCTCTCCGAATCGCTAAACTGAAGTGGCAGTGGGCGGGGCACATTGCGCGTAGAACCGATGGCCGTTGGAGCGGGAAGGTTCTTGAGTGGCGGCCACGTACCGGAAGGCGTAGCGTGGGTAGGCCCCCCACAAGGTGGACCGATGACCTGGTGAAGGTCGCAGGAGTCCGCTGGATGCGGGTGGCGCAGGACCGGTCATTGTGGCAATCTTTGGGGGAGGCCTATGTTCAGCAGTGGACGTCTTTCGGCTAATATGATGATGACTGTCCTTTCTGTTTTGCCCATTGGTTGAGTTAGTCTACCTTTTGTGTGAGTTGGTCTCATAAACGTCACAAAATTTAAAAGCATCTACACGATCAATTCGTTCTTGTCCGTTGAGACATCAGCTTCGAGATCTGAGGATGAGGGTCCCACCACGTTGGTATACTTTGTCCTTTTGGTATTTTACAAGCTTTTATTTAGTTTCACCTGTCCCGTTGTCTGTCGTTCTGTAATCAAATCTTGCAACTTAAATTTGATCCACTTCCCGGTTTCCGATTGAGCTGAAATTTAGAATGCATGTATAAATCGGATGACAATGCAATGTTATTGTGACATAGAGCTGATCTGATAATGGAGAACTCCGTAATTAAATGATGCAACCCCATTTCAGCTGAAAGAAGAATGCTCCCGATTGTCTTGTCTTGGGCTTCAACTGTGCATAAAATGCAAGGAACTACTGTAGATCATGATCTACAGTACAGCATGCTGTTATTTATCTAGGCTCCAAATTGTTCGCTGCTGATCAAGCTTATGTAGCTTTAAGCCGAGTTGGGTCTTTATCAGGTCAAATCGAAGAACTTGACTGCTCCAAGTTGACGTAGAAGAAACCTTGTAATGTTGATGCATTAAAAGAAATGGATAGAATGAGAAACGTTACAAGTAATTAAAAAAAAAAAAAAAAAAAAAAAAAAAAAAAAAAAAAAAAAAAAAATGGCCGTCCGCCGCGAAACTTTAACCTCCGTCAATTAATTTCAGTTTAATAGTGATTACTTCCTTTTCCATCATAAAAACCAGTGCAAAGTGTTACAGAACTTCCAAATAATAACAACAATTGTTATTTACAGTTTCAACCAAAAACTAACAAACTTTTAAGTGAATTAATGTTATCACACGGATACACTTTCTATTATGATAATACATTAATTTTAAGTGATAACAGAACATTAAAAACTTTTAAATACAGTGTAAATTCAAGTGATACGTGAACCAAGTGATTATAATTAACATTCAGACTAAAAAGGGCATAACTATAACCTTAGTTTAATTTGTTTACTATTTTAAATTCATAACTGCCGCTTGACTTTTCGTTCATATCCTGTGTTTATGTTGTTACCGGACGACTAACGCTATCTTTACGTCGATATTTGCAAACTCCGTTACGCGCCATCTATGACATAATATCTGAACTATGAACTAGTTTGTTTATGTGACATTTTTAGCGCCACCTGTTGAAGCATATTTACAACCTATTGATTATTTTTGGTTTCTTGCATGCCCAAGAGATGGCGGCTTCTACTTGATTTGAGCTGTTTAAGTACAATGATTTTTTGTAATTAATTAATATTTGGATTTGCAATATTGTATACAACCGATCCACTTCTAACGTAATTATGGGTCAGCCTGCGAAGTGTGGTGTATGCGATAAAAAAATATCCAGCAGGCAGTCACTGGATTGTTCTTTCTGCCAAATACGGTATTGTTTGACCTGCTTAGAGCGTACTGGAGTATCCGATAAAAGGTATTATTTAATGACTGTAGACGACAAACAACAATGGAAATGCCGAGGGTGCTATAATATACTACCTCCAGCCCACAGCGAAGCGCAGCTCCCGGGCACTCCAGTAGCCATGATTAGCAGCACGCCTGAACATAACGAACCTCCTCTAACTTTCACTGAGACCGAAACACTAGAAAAGGTCAGTACAAAAGACTTGATGCGACATGATTCCAACTCTGAGATTACAGTTGTTAATTTATTAGAAACTTCAGTTGCCGATCTAACCATTACGCCTAATAAGCCAGCATTAACCAAACTTGATGAAATTGCTACTCCACAAAATAAATCGGAATGGATCTCACCGATTAGTTTTATAACTCCACCAAGCAGACCGCCGTGCCTACCAACGTTGGACGATTTCGGGAAAATGCTGGACCAGCGACTTGAAGCACACCGAATATCTATTGTTAACGATATTACGCAACATATTCAACCTCTACATTCGTCTTTAAATAGAATTAATGAAAAATATGAGCATATGAAAAACGAGATCGACAAACTGCATGAGTCCATTGAAAGCTTAGTAAATACCAATGTAGCAAAGCGCACCGAAGACCTGACATCAAGTAACCAACAAATTAATGCGGAACTACAACTTACGAAACAGGCAGTTAATAATCTGGATAATAAACTAAACCACCTCTTACTTCGTACTACTACTCCTACAACATCGAACGTTTCTCGTCCATTTCCACCTCATGGACTAAAGGATCCTAGTTCTAATTCTGAGATACTTGATAAAAGGAAAGCGAAACAAACCTCTCACATGCCTCGAAATATAAATGCTATCCCGCTAAATGACACTGTAGATCATTCCCCCTCATCATCAAAACAAGGCTATAAAAAAGGAAAATCAACGGTTGTCAATAGCGCCATCTCGCTCGTCCCGACTCCGCTGAACGAGAATATAGTCGATTCCCAGCTCAAGACTCAAAACGAAAGTGACAACCAGGATTGGATCGAAGTGAAAACCAAGCACAGACGTCGCTCAGCCGTCGGTATGGTGAGAGGTGCTGCAGCTCCAGGTACCACCTCCTTACTAGCCTCAGAAAGGATGACATACTTGCATCTCTGTTATGTCAAACAAGGTACATCTGAAGAACAAGTTAGACTGCATTTAAATAATATTTGTGATAAAGATGTGTGCACTGTTAAGGGTCTCAAGGCGCGCGGAAACTATGCGTCGTTTAAGATTGGTGTGCCAATTAAGTTAACAGATAAAGTATTAGACTCTAAGAACTGGGCCCAAGATATATGTGTAAAATCTTGGCAAGATAATTTTCGTCCCCAAAATACATAAAAATAAATCATTTTTACCTATCTTAGTATACTATCAAAATGTAAGGGGACTCAGGTCCAAATCCGATTTATTTTACAATAACGTACTTGTTTATAATGATATTGATATTATTGCTCTGACTGAAACATTTTTAACAAGTTCCGTCAAGGACGCGGAACTGTTTCCTCCCGGGTACACAGTGCTGCGCGCGGACCGCGCGGGGGACGCCGGGTGGGGCGGCGTGCTGCTGGCGGTGCGCAGCAGTTACTCCGCGCGCCTTGTGACCGACGTGGATGGTATGGCAGACGATATGGAATTGTTAATTGTTAAATTAGATTATAAGTGCGGTATGTTGTTATGTTGTGTCGTTTATCTGCCACCAAATTATAAAGATCACCAATATTTAGCTGTACTGAATTGTTTAGAAAATGCATTATGTAAATATTCCGACTTAGATATAGTAATTGTAGGCGACTTTAATCTTAATTCTTGCAGTTCACAAGTACGTCACCAATTTGAGTGTTTCCTAGGTTTCTGTGGAATATTCCAGCACAACAATGTTCGTAATAATCAAGACGGATTGTTAGATTTAGTTTTAAGCGGACTGGCGCGCGAGTGCGTGAGCGTCGCGCGCGCCGACGCGGCGCTCGTGCCGCCCGACGGCTACCATCCGCCCTTAGAGCTCACTTTAAAGTTGCCGCGCAAGCGCGCCGATTCCAATTTTATCCGTATACAACCTCCTGTCTCTCCAGTACCGGAATCAGGCGCGGATCCAGGACTTCGTTGAGGGGGGGGCACTGCGATCCAGGACTTCGTTGAGGGGGGGGCACTGCCCTATGATATGATAGTATTTTACACTTCAAACACCACCTAGCCATACATAAGTCCAGCGTGAGGGGGGGGCAAGTGCCCCCATTGCCCCCCCCCTGGATCCGCGCCTGACCGGAATGGAACTTTCGAAAAGCTGATTTTAGTGCACTATATGAGAGCTTAAGTAAAATCGACTGGGCAACCGTTTTGAGCTCTGCTTGTGTAAACACTGCAACTGAAGAATTTTACCATCTAATAAGACAATGTATTTCTGAACAAGTTCCCATAAAAAAAAATCGACTACCCGCAACAGGAAAATACGTTTATCCAATTTGGTACACATCCGATATTAAACAAACCCTGCAAAATAAATACTTTCACTTTAAAAAATATAAAGAAACAGGCACCGATTTTAATAGAGAAATGTTCAAATACTATAGAGGGCGAGCCAAATTTTTAATAGATTATGAGCACAAAAAATATAAGACTGACATTGAGCGTGACATTACAGACGACCCCACAAAATTTTGGAAATATGTGAAGAGCAAAAATAAAAACATGAAATTAAATGACGGATCATATACTTACAATGACAGATCAATTGCAGGTCAAGATGCTGCGGATGCTTTTGCCGAGTATTTCTGCTCTGTATTTCATAATGACGTGCCCCGCCTAGACGCCGAGGAGGCGGCGCGGCAGAGCGCCGAGCGCAGCGCGGACGTGCGCGACGCGGCGCGGGTCGCCGTCGACAGCGTCTGCGCCGCCGACCTGCGCCGCGCCGCTAAGCGGCTCAAAGCGCGGAGTGCGGCCGGGCCCGATGGCATACCTACCTTCCTGGCTAAGGACTGTATAACAGTCTTCGAAGCTCCACTTTTAGCTATTTTCAATCTTTCCTTACGATGCGCAGTTTACCCCTGGTGCTGGAAGTTGTCGAGAGTGACCCCCGTTCCAAAAAGTGGTACAGAATCTGACGTGACAGGGTACAGGCCTATTGCTGTGCTGTCGGTGTTTGGCAAGTTGTTTGAATCTATTGTAGATAACCTTATCACTCACCAGATCGCAGTGAAAATGGATGATGCTCAGCATGGTTTTCGCCGCGGTCGATCAACGACGACGAACCATGTTGTTTTAGTCGATTATGTAGCTGAAGCCATGGATGCTCGAGTGCAGGTGGATGCGGCTTATTTCGATTTTCGTAAGGCTTTCGATCTTGTAGATAACGATATCCTGCTGCGTAAATTTGCAGACTTTGGGTTCACACCTAATCTCCTCAAGTTCTTTGCCAACTATCTGCAAGATCGAAGGCAATACGTAAGGCTAGCTGGATATGAATCCCAACCCTACTACACTCGCTCTGGTGTCAGTCAGGGTAGTACGTTAGGGCCTACTCAATTTTTAATAATGATTAACGACTTGCCAAAGGCCGTCAGCACGGCCAAGTGTCTGATGTTCGCCGATGACATTAAACTTTTTCATCACATTAAAAACGACAGTGACCGACTGCAACTACAGAGAGACATAGATGCGATAGCTGAATGGAGCGACGAGAACCGACTGCATTTCAACCAATCTAAATGTGTATATATCACATACTCCAGACTTCGAACACCAATTTCTACCACCTACACCCTCCATGACATACCACTACAGCAAACCGACTTAATACGCGACTTAGGACTGCATTTGGATAAACAGCTTGATTTCAGAAACCATATAACCACCACTTGTAAGAAGGTATCCAAAACGTTAGGTTTTATTATAAGAGTAGCATCCCAATTTTCCAACCCTAAAGTAGCCGTTATGCTATACAACGCCTACATTCGTAGCAGGCTAGAATTTGGTGCGGTGGTCTGGGATCCATACGAGGCAAAATATGCTACGATGATAGAGAGGATGCAAAAAAAATTCTGTAGGCATATATACAAAAGAATATATGGATACTATCCCTACATGTATCCATCACTATTCGTAGCGGGAATGGTAGGGTTCCAAACGCTGGCTACTAGACGGAAGTTGCTCCATGCAGTGCACTACTACCAGGTACTGCATAATAAAGTAGACGGAGCATCTGTGCTGGAGAGAAACTTTTTAGTTCATTTTATAAACAAATAATAAAAGCTTGTTTTTAAAAAGGTTTTTTTTGTTTCATTTTTTTCTTTTTGGTTTTCATACTATAATTACAATTTATGTATTATTTATATGTAGTTAAATAAATATGTATTTTTTCTCTGTTTCAGTGTATTCTGTGTACTACATGGTGGTAGTCAACAGCACCTATCGACAAATGAAAACTTGGAATGAGAGTGCTATCCCTGTGTGAAACGGAAGGCTTTACAATATATACCTCATAACGATATACATAGGTACTTATGTAATGACTGAAGAAAGTGTGGCTCGATTGCTTATCACTTTCGCTGACGAGACCCCGCTTAGCGGGGGCCCGTACACTTTCAAGTAACCCGCTAGGCGGGTTGTTACCATTTAGGCGCATACATAATATGTACAGAAAATATGCAGAGTGGTTAAGAAATAAGTGCATTCCCGATGTCAGGGAGGTTTTAAGACGTCCTAAGAAGTATTCTTTGGAAATTAGATCAAGGCAAAACCTCACAGTCAACCGGAATGAACTTATTTTTTAGCCACCTTGCATATAAAATCGGTTCCAGAAGTGACGTTGTGTGACTGCATTTCTATCAATCAATGAAACCACTATTTATTTAATAGCAACAATGGTGGCTATACACCTACGCGCTTGCTTTGGAAATTAAGTTTAACTCTAATCTTATTCTACATTGACACATTCAGAAACGATGAAGATTTCTAGAAACCCATTTTCTGTTACGAATTGGTATTCGGTACATAAGCGAATTTGTACCATGTAATAATTATTATTCTTTAACCTTTTGACCGCCGCGCCGTAGTCTGATGTCAGACAGAGTTGGGCAAAAATTGTAATCTAGCTTACAAAGTACACGTAGAAATGTAATTTACCGAACAGATTACTGTTTGCCCATCTCTGATGTCAAACAATCAATATCCAGCTCACCTGGATGCTTAGCCAAGTTGCCAATCGCTAGCGCTTCATCGTCAATCGTAAGCGAAAGGCAGCTAACTGTTTTTATCGCACTAATATGAAAGAGTGACAGAGAGGGAAAACTACGAAACGCTACTAAGCGCTAGCGATTGGCAACTTGGCTAAGCATCCTGGCCGGTGTCTAATGTATACAAAGGTCTGATTTCGTTTTTACACTGTAAAAAAATGTCCCATTCAAATACCACCCTGCAATCTTATGCGATAAGCGATAATAATAAATGTATGGGACTGACAGATTCGAATGAAAAGTCACATGACCATTTCCATAGATTGTTATGGTCACGTGACTTATCGCTTATCGTATACGATTGCAGAATGCAAAATAGCGTCTTGGCTATTGGTTAGGCCTTCTGGCCTGCTACCGCAAACACCGAAGTTCGTACATTTCGGGGATTTCTCTCTGGCATTAGGATTACAGAGACAAATTATAATTTGCGGATTTCGTAGTTCGCGGTAGGGCCGCTGATCTCCGTAGTATTGGTTGGAGCCCGGGCTCGATGAAAAATTCGGGTTATTCCCACCTGTTACCACCAACTTGACACCAGTGGTAACAACTGGGATTTTTTTCCCCACCTGTTACCACTGGGAACAACTGGGAATTAAAATTCCCAACTGTTACCACCAAATATTTTTGTGGTAAGTAGTGGGAAAAAAATCCCAGTAGTTACCACCAAGTACTCTGGTGGTAACAGGTGGGAAAACAATTCCCAGTTGTTACCATTGGTGTCAAGTTGGTGGTAACAGGTGGGAATAACCCAAAAATTCACTGCGGTCATAAGGTTAATTTTGCACGTCAACTATAATCATTTTTGTGTCAATATTTATAATTATCAGTTGTTCTCGTATTATTAGTTACGTATTACCGTCAAAACTAAAAGTTAATGATTCTCGCTAAAATAACGGGTATCCCAAGTCTATGCGGCATGAAGAATGTGAAATGTGTTTAACTGTTTTGGTAAAAAAGAGACTATTCTATTAATTGTGAGAGCATTCATAGATTTTTATTTTGTTACGGCATTCTGCTATTTTTAGAAGTACCTGTGAATATCACTAAAATAAACAATTTTCATTAAATTTTAGTCAAACACATTTTAATACATATTATTTTATCAGTGCATGCATTTTAAAAATACGAGGTGAAATGTTTTTTCACATTTGCGTAGGGTCGATTCCGTGACTGAATCTATTAATCAACATCAAGTACCTATATTTAACTCACTTTAAACAAAATTGTGCTTTCATCAAAATACCCTATTGGGTTATCTTTTATTTAGTATCCTTCATGTCGTATAGGTATAGATAGGTACTCTTAACCTGAGTTTACACTTGAAAGTTAT
Organism: Thaumatotibia leucotreta; assembly: GCA_025490895.1. NCBI lineage: Eukaryota > Metazoa > Arthropoda > Insecta > Lepidoptera > Tortricidae > Thaumatotibia > Thaumatotibia leucotreta. The sequence goes on from JALPQI010020048.1 coordinate 9,290, forward strand.
TGCCGCAAATTTTAAGACGCAACTATTGGTAGAAGTGAAAGGATAGTTGGCAACACTTTCTTGCATATAACTTTATTTCAAGACTTGCAGCAATAACTTGCAAGTGTAAACTCTGCTTAAGATGCCCTGTATATGTGTATACAGTGTGCTACCATCATCCAGGCTTCTTTAAAAACAGAGCAAGGGGTGCAGATTCCTAATCGGGTTATTCCCACCTGTTACCACCAACTTGACACCAGTGGTAACAACTGGGAATTTTTTTCCCACCTGTTACCACCAGAGTACTTGGTGGTAACTACTGGGATTTTTTTTCCCACTAGTTACCACTAAAATATTTGGTTAGTTACTAAAATAATTAGTTTGGTCGTTACAGTTGGGAATTTTAATTCCCAGTGGTAACAGGTGGAAAAAAAATCCTAGTTGTTACCACTGGTGTCAAGTCGGTGGTAACAGGTGGGAATAACCCACCTAATCAAACCCTGAGTATGTTTTAATTATGAAATCAATATTTAAAATTATTTGACTTTATAAGGAAAGTTGAGTGAGAAGCAAAGCAAATACTTCAAAATGAATCGTTTAACTAGTGTTTGACAAAGATAGATAGCAGCCACTCAGAATGATAGATAGCAGACGACAAAGCAATACACGATTACACGCTTTACATTGATCGTTCGAAGGAAATAAAATTAATTGTACCTACAGACAATTAAAATATTTGTCAACTGTTAACATGTATTTGAAAACGATTGCTAGTTATGTTTATTATTGTCCATTTTCTTAAAAGCCAGCATCGTGGTAGCACACTGTACCTAATTAATTTCAAATTATCGAAACTGAAAATGAAAAACTAGCATAATCGTTGTAGGTACCTTTTAAAATGTTATCAAATTTTGTAAAGCAATATACAGGGTGGAAAGGGACGACGTTCCTTCCCGCTACCGACCGAGTCTACCAACCATTACGATGCACTTTCAGTATGGGATCAACATCGAAAGCGTACATGGAAAATTGACTTTTCCATACTATTGAACTCTTTAATCACTCACTTTGTATGAGGGGTTAATTTTTTTTCATTATTTCGATGTTGGTCCCATACTGAAAGTTCATCGTAATGGTTGGTAGACTCTGTCGGTAGCGGGAAGGAACGTCGTCCCTTTCCAAGCTGCATGAAGAAATAGTAATTGTGTTTAACTAATTATTTAGACAGCTTTCTGTGATTACCAGCTAAGGAAGTATGAATAAAATATGTAGGCACTATTTTTATATACAGAGTAATTAATTAAAACATAAGGAAATAAACGCTTATTTATGTACTTGTTATAATACTGTTACAGGAGCGATATTTAGGAAAAAGGAAATAAAATAATTGTTTATAAAATAATCCGATTTTTATTCGTTCAGAAGTAATTAATTACTAACATAGTTATGGCAATATAGAAAGAAAATAATTACGTGTTTAGTAGACACCGACAGTAAAACTAAAGTAAATGTGTTGTATGTCACTGAAGGTTTAACTAGTACGAATCAAATTGAACGAGCAGAGTTGGGTTTTGCCAGAGCGAACTTTCTAGAGATACCTGAAAAATGTTTAGCTAAAGTAATGGAATCCGACTGTCTGAATCTTTCTAGAGTCGATCGGCTCGCAACCATACAAATACAAAATTTGGATACTACCATATTCCGGTAAATCAAAGGTCATGCATTAAGTGGGTAGTCTCAAAGATTATAGACTGAAATAATACATTCTCGTGCCCATTATAATAGCAATAACATATCGTCGCTATAATTACTCAACCTTGGATCTGAGCGATCAATTCATGGAAATTTCACCTTTCCTTCACAAAAAATATTGGTGTTTTTTCGTCAGGTGTACTCTGAAAACCACGCATACTCTACCCGTTCAGTGTGTATCGTACTTAAGATGTCAATCATACTATCACACTTAGACGTACCGATCGAAATGAAAAAAAAAGTGGACCCAAAGCACTAATTCATAAGTAATTCATATTATTTACTTTCATTTTTAGATCGACGCGACGGTTATATTATTGATTGATTGATTGACATCACAATACGTATGTAATTATAATCAACCTTGAACTTAAAGGACTATTTAGGGTCTCACGCTCTAATTATAAACTAACTTAGGTAGATGCACATATAATAAGAAATAGTCAGAAATATGTTTTGACAATCACCACAAATCTATCAAAGTCTCTTAAGAATACATTGACAATGGCATAAGAGTAAATTATTAGTACATTGTGCATCAAGGGAGGTAAGTACGGAATTACTAACGAGAGTGTTAGAAGCCCAACGCCGTTAGGCGGAGGGCTTTTATGACTCGAGTTAGTATTCCGCTTACCGACCGTGATGCATACAATGTTTTTCATCACACTTGCCGACAAAAAAATAAGTTTTAAGAAATAACATTATTTAATGACGTACTGACATTTCTATTACTCCCTAGGGAATTTCACTTTTCTATTACTCCCGCTGCGCGCGCATACAATGGCGCGCTTAGACAGCAAGTGTGATGAAAATTATAATGTGTCATTCCGTGTCATATACAGAAACGACAATACAGTTAGTCAGGATTGTTGTTAATTAAGTGATTAACAAAAATCCTGATCCTGATTTACAGAAAACCAGGATAATGGTATTTTGATTGTTGCAAGTCAAAAGTATAGCTTAATAAAGTTGGTAGTTTGCTCTTGAATTAAAAATATATTACGCTCAGTTTAGATGCCGCTAAGGTACTAAAACTATAACATATTTTCGGTCAGTGATGTTACAAATCTAGAACCTTGAGCAATTTAATTTAGTACCTTTATCAAATTGACATTGGGTTTTACGGCTAGTCTATATTGTAAGCTGCCATGTTCCTGTGATCTGGCCTGCTACCGCGAACATCGAAGTTCGCAAATTGAGGGGATTTGTCTGTCACTCCAACGAAGGCGTCATTAGAGTGACAGAGAAAAATCTCCGAAATTTGCGAACTTCGATGTTCGCGGTACCAGGCCAGATCTATGCTCTTGTCAGATATATCTAAGCTCCTTCATGTAAGATATCATGGTGAGAATAGTTCTGGTGTTAATAAGGGCGGTCTTCGATGAGACGCTTGTGGCCCTTGAAAACAACGCCAGCGGTCAGCTTGATGTAAGTCTGGTGGACCATCACGAGGAACATAGAGTAGATAGCTGAAACAAGATAATTCATTTACCCCCTTATTCATAAACGCTTGTTAACTTAACAAGCTGCTATAGTATCCTCAAACCAAACAGACGACTGAGGCAATAAACGCCGACGGCTTTGTTGCATAAGGGCGTGAGGGTGCGAAAGAGACAATACGATACTGATTGTTTTGTTTGTTTTACGATCCCAGTCGTCTATTTGGTTTGAGAATACTATAATAATTGTTTGTCCCTTTCGGTCTTAACAATGTGTCCATAAGAGCCAAAGGGACAAACAATTATTAGCAGCTTGTTAAGTTATCAAACGTTTATGAATAAGGGGTTTAATCTTTTGCTAATGACTGATATTGGCGCCGCAGGTCGAATGGCATAGACCGATTTATATCAAGGTGGCCAAAATTAATTCCATTCCTGTTGCCTGTGAGGCCTTAAAACTGGATTCTTCATTAGTTTCCTTAAAATAAGCCAATTCATTACTCGAATCTCATTCACTCTTCCCGTAAGAGTCGACTAAGCGATTTAAGTGTCACTGACCATTCTTTGATATAAGTTTGATGATGGTCAGCAGTGTCATAATAGATACATTACTGCGATCGCCAAACCGCTTGCCCAGCGTGGCGTTTATGGGTATTTACCTCTTAATGCGTCTATACGCATAGTTAATAGAAGAGGCGTGGACTGGGATAGGCTGATGATGTGATGATGTTCAGTTACAGAATCTTTAAAACTTACAGTGGGTTGCACCAATGCGCTGGTCATTGTGAAATCGTTCGCTAAACGTTATTGAATATGAAGCTTCATATTACTTGCTGAATGTTAATCAGAGTGCTCAGCCAAGATAACATTCGTTAACGCTTAGTAGTGTAGCTCACTTTTCTCTTTATGTCACACTTTTAGATGTAAAGTTACGTTTCGTTCGCGTTCGTAAGCGTTAGCGATTGGCATCTTGGATAAGTCTCTCAAATGTGGTTGGTGCAAAAGGCTTTCAGAAACTTCTAAATAACGATTATCCACAGATCTTAAGAAACATGTCGAGCAGTCTGTGACAGAAAAAAAACCGTTTAAAAACGTGAGTATATTTGTGTCACTTACCACATCCAATGAGGCCCATGATGGCAGGAGGCCTGTCGTCACTGTCACCTCCAATCAGCTGGGTGACCGCCGCGATGACGGTCAGCAGGGTGATCAGCACTCCGTATACAAAATAGGCCTTCACCTGACCGGGGCGACGCTGGAAAAAACAATGTTCGGTCATTCAAGTCCATAATTATGTTACCTAAGAAATGAAAAAAAATACACAATTATAATAAGCATAAAACTTAAATCACAAAATACTATAATACTAATCTAAACATAACTAAAGAACCTTAAAGCTAAAACAATTTAAACACCAATCAGTCAAATAACCCACCCCGCAACATTCCCGGTGCAAAGGTGCCTAACAAACTAGCGGCATTTCCGCGCTGCACTGCAATAGCCTCTGCACCAGGAACGATCCGGAGCGGGGATCATGGCTTCGTTCTTGGAGACGACACCTCAACTCCCCAAAGAAAGTTTTGGCTTCCGCCTAAGAAATTGGTTTTCATCGACGTTAGGTGGTTCCTTGTTTTTCATTAGTAATCTCGATATTTCATTTTATTTTAAAAAGGACACCGTTTTTATTCTTGCATGATAATAAAAAATAACATAGATAAGGCAAGTAGGTACAGGCATTAGCCTCAAAAGCTTCCCCATACACAATATTCGGTATATTGCTAGGCAACGTAATATCAGGTGGACCAAAATTCTAACGGATTGGAGGCCACTTCAAGAAAAAAGAAGCGTCGGACTTCCTCCAGCGTGATGGGCCGACAACGTTACGAAATCTGTGGGTTCCTTCTAGGTAACATTGGCACGGGAAGACCGGGACGAATGACGTACGCGAAGAGAAGCCTATGCTAAGTGTTCATGATGATAAATATTCGGTCCCTTCAGTACTTACGTTGCCAATTCCATTGCAGAGCAGGACAGAGAAGATGAAGGCAACGAGAGAAGCCACTCCAACGATTGCGATAATCACACCTGCGGTGATTCCGAAGAACTCCACTATCGCAGTCGCCTCGCGTTCATCTGCATGGAAAGTGATACATAGGGTGAGTGGGTGACTAACTAGATCGACTATTATTAAAAAAAATACGCCTCGCTGAATTTCTTCTCGAAACTGTTCTTCTCGGTGGTGTAGGGTTAAAAGCTGTAGATTTTTTTTTATTCAGTATAGTGTTAGTGATGATTCGATCTACGGTGGACCACGCTTACTATGAGATACCTATTTACTCTTGCCTTGAAGAATTTTAAGATTTTATGTTCGCGTTTGTTGCTATGCCTAAGGTGCGTTTAAACCAAAAGAGCATTCGCTGTTTTAGCGCCCGTTCTACGAAATCAACCAATCACGTTTTGTGTAACGATCGAATTTCGTAGAGTGGGAGGTTAGAACAGCGAATGCTCTTTTAGTTTGAACGCACCTTTACTTGAATAAAGAATCGTTTGATTTATCTTGATTCGGCTTGGGCCCGTTCTGGTAGAAAAATATTGTGCAAATCAATGCGAATATACAGCAAGTAACAAAAATAGAGGTGATCGTTTTAAGGGACCATTCACATTCAGTGTCGTAACCTAATTAGCAAAAATAGGTGAAATGTTTTTTAAGCGAAAAAATTTTTCAAAATTTTTATAGAGGGTTAGTCTACGCCAGTGAGAATATATTTGTCACCACCCCAACTCTTCCCGCGGGTTTCGTAAGAGCTGACTAAGGGATTGAATTGTCACTGACCATTCTTTGATTTGATTGATGATGGGCAGCAGCGTCATCATAGTGGAAACATTACTGCGGTCGCCAATCTTGCCCAATGCCCAACTTAGCGATTATGGGCATTTACCTCCTAATGCGTCTATATGCATAGTTAATAGGAGAGGTCTACGTCCAGCAGTTGAAGGGGGAAAGGCTGATAATGTCATGGGATTCTAATTTAAGTAACTGACCTCCATCAGGCATGTGCGAGCCAGAATGAGACACATATATGAGGCCAGCAGCAATCAAAAAGCCCATGATAATGCAGGCCAGCATAGCCAGCCCTGTCACCACCTGGGAAAGAGGAACGAGGGTTATAACAAAAGCTCATGCTAAATAGCCATTATAGGGAAAACTTGAATTTAAACTTTTGTGAGACCTAATAACTATAAATACAGTGTGTAAGTCTAATACGGGCGATCAATTAAACCAGGCATGGGATTCATTAGCGTAATCATAGATTAAATAAATAAAATAAAAAATCGAGGGTCGATTTGTGTAAGATGTCCCAAGATATTTATCTTGGGACATCTTACACAAATCGACCTGGCCCCACGGTAAGCTCAATTAAGGCTTGTGATGTGGGTAACAGGCGAC
>JALPQI010020049.1:0-24053 GCA_025490895.1 Thaumatotibia leucotreta
CGGCGCGGGGGACGCCGCACGCGGCGGGCGAAAACGACCACTCCCGAACATTCCCGAATACACCATTCACACGCTGCGGCCGACTGGACGTCGTCGGCTGCGGCCGGCGGGTGAAAACGACCAAGGCCTTAATGTTCTTTCATTTCAGATATTAACCGGTCATCGACCTCGAGGCGAAATGAGCGAATTGCGTCATCAAACAGCTTTATTAAGCTCACGCATAATTGATCTTACTCCCAGGGTTGCCATTTATCAGCCACATGTCACTATAGACAGAACGACCGCTGCGAGAAATTAGCACTGTTGAATATCCCAATGTTCATCCGTTCCGCAAGATTAGCTGAGATACGCTATGTCTACGTTGAGCACCTATCGCGAACATCGATATTCATATTGTTGTTAAATTACTGAAAAATAATGAAAGAGTGATTAAAGCCTCAGGTATTTATAGTACCTACTTAGACAAATATATTTATACTTACCTCCACAAAAACCGCTAATGTTGCATATAACAAGTTCAAAAGTTGCAAAAAGACGAGACGCGATATTATGTGTTTTTTCATCATACTTGCTGTCTAAGCGCGCCATTGCCTGCATGCGTAGCGGGAGTAATAGAAAAGTGAAATTCCCTAAGGAGTAATAGAAATGTCAGTACGTCATTCAATAATATTTTGTCTTAAAACTTATTTTTTTGTCGGCAAGTGTGATGAAAAACATTGTATGCATCACGGTCGGTAAGCGGAATACTAACTCGAGTCATTAAAAGCCTACGGCGTCGGGCTTCTAACACTCTCGTTAGTAATTCCGTACTTACCTCCCTTGATGCACAATGTACTATTAATATGTAATCTGAAGCGGGTAGAAAAGGGAAATCATGGGCGCACTTATCGTCATACTCACATGTCCTCGTCGTACATGATAATATAACATGTCTCTTGCTAAATCTAAGTGCCAAAAAGAGTCAAACTTTATATTCTATAAACGTTTTACTTATAAATAGTTCATATGTGGCAAGGAAGCAAACAATTTTGATTATTTCATTGTTTATGTGTCATTGCAAAAACTTTTAATGATTAATGTAATTACGAGTATATTCTCGTAGCGGCCTCCGGGACTATTTAGCGGAACGCGAAGAATTTCTCAAAGTATCTGTGTCAAGCGAGCCTGCTAGCGAATTGTTAGGATTTCGATACTATCTCTAACTTATTTATAGCCTAGGATTCCTAATGAGCTGCGAGTTTACTTAACAGCAGTTTACTTCGCAGTCGACGGAAATGTTTTCTTTGGCATTTATTATTATTTATACTGACTAATACCTACTCACGGGATTAAATAATAAAATACATTATTAATTAGTTACGAGAAAAAGATTTTTCATAATGATTATTATCATTTTAGCCATAAGACGTCCACTGCTGAATATAGGCGCCCCCTAAGGGCTATCGGTAAACAGTGTGTTCAATAACATTTTTTTCTATAGCAAAGTTTTTTGTTTCGGTGTCCAGTAAAATATGTCTAGGTACTTCAGAAAAAGAAACAAATGTGGCCCATCATGAATTGATGATCGGCCGTGTCCTTTTGTCTATGAGTTACCCTCACACGTGGCCAAAAAACCTCAACGTCACAAGTGGAACATGAACCAAATTCCAGAAATTAAGATCATTGGAGATATGCATCGCTAAATAGATGCCTCGATAACCGCTTAAATCGTTTGTAAGTAAGTGTACACAAGTATACACAAAATCGGTCATACAAATCTTAAGCACGGGTCCCACCAAAAGAAGATAGCGATTGATAGCTCTGCCATAAAAACGAACAATAGATAATCGCTACCGTGTATAGGTGAGAGACTCGGCGTTATTTGTAGCTATTCGCGGAGCTAGTATAGTTTTAGTTTAGTATAGTTAGTTTGTAGCTCAGCGGTGAACTACAAATGAGCTACAAGTGTCTCTTTTCTTTAGGCACTGGTCTCACCGCGAGCTACTAAGCTATGAACTATGAGCTATAAACAGAACAAAAGATACTCAGTCAAGTGTAAATAAAAGAGAAACTGATACGCCAGACGGTGATAGCTGACAGCTGGACGAGTAACGCCGTGTCTCTTTTATTTACACGGGACTGCGTATCTTTTGTTCATTTTTATAGCCAAGCTATCAATCGCTAACTGTCTTTTAGTGGGACAGTGCGTAAATCACAGCGAGCTAGCTATGAACTATGGGCTATAAACATGAACAAAATATACGCCATGTCTCTTTTTTTTTGTTCGTGTTTATAGCCGACAGTTCATAGCTTAGTAACTCGCGGTGAGATCAGTGCCTTACAAGCTGTACTTACTTTTATCGGCCTCTCGCTTTTTACTCTTGTACAGTTAGTTTTTGCTCGCATTGTGGTCATCAGCTAAGTCGAGTCAATTAGCCGAGAGAATGATTGATCGTGTGCGCAGTGACAACTGTGAAGGCCATGGATTACTCCCATACATTCACATCAACATACCAGATGCGCAATGAACATGGAATACTCGTGGTACATTTAGGCACTGGTCTCACCGCGAGCTACTAAGCTATAAACTATCGGCTATAAACACAAACAAAAGATACGCACACCCGTGTAAATAAAAGAGACACGACGATACTCGCCCGGCGGTGATAGCTGATAGCTGGGCGAGTATTGCCGTGTCTCTTTTATTTACACGGGAGTGCGTATCTTTTGTTCGTGTTTATAGCCATAGCTTAGTAGCTCGCGGTTAGATCAGTGCCTAAGAGCGCCTATATAATTTTCTCTAAAAACATTGCGACTCGAATAGTCGACTGTCAGGATATAAATATCTGGCCTGCTACCGCGAACACCAAAGTTCGTAAATTTCGGAAATTTGTCTCTGTCACTCCAACGAAGGCATCATTAGAGCGACAAAGAAAAATCGCCTAAATTTAAGAACTTCGGTGATCGCGGTAGCAGGCCTGGATGCTTAGCCAAGTTGCCAATCGCTAGCGCTTAGTAGCGTATCGTAGTTTTCCCTCTCTGTCACTCTTTCATATTAGTGCGACAAAGACAGTCGGCTACCTTTCGTTTACGATTGACGATTAAGCGCTAGCGATTGGCAACTTGGCTAAGCACCCTGATCACTTGATCAGCTTGACTCCTTGGCTCTGCGTAACGAGCCTCGCTTTGCATTCTATATCGGATATATAAGAGGTAGTGCTCCTAGGAATCATTCGAATTAATTCCTGCTACTCGTACTTCTTTCCACCATTGCCCTACGCGGCAACATTCTCATCCCCATCACTTAGTTGGTTAGCATTCCTCGACTGTGACGTGACAATGAAAAAGCTTTTTACGATACCTTTTTGGTGCCTTGTCTCTAAAGTTGATGAAATTCAGTGATTAATTCGGGGAAATGCCGATAGGAACATCTGATTTTAAGCAGTATTCCAACTACCCTACAAATCATCATCATCATAATCATCATCCTAGCGTAGTTCCCGGTTACGTTCGGGGCCTGCGCCTCGAAGCCCGGCCGCTTTCCAGCTTTTCCTCCTTCACTTCGCACGGTCTTCCGCATCCCTTTGTGCGAGACCATTGGCACGCATGTCATCCCGTACGACGTCAAGCCAGCCCTTCTTGAATCTACCCCTTCTACCAGGACCTGGCGGATACCTGCAAATATTTAAAAATAATTCAAATTAGTATGTTTGCGGTATTTTCTATGAAGAACTCCAATCAATTTATTTGACCACGAGTGTAGTTGGTTGCTTCTGGTGTGTAATTAAATCGATTTGTTTGCGGTTAGCCTGATGTTACTCTGCTGATTACATCGCAGATTCATAACTGTACACTGGTATTTGCTTCTGTTCGATGGTACAGGTGATATGAGTCGGCAAATTGATTTTGTGAAAAAATGGCACAGTTATTGTAACTGGAGTATTAAAGAATTATAACTGGTTTCCGAGTGCTTCAACCTTTGGTTTGACTTTCTTCATTATAACGCTCTAGTTACTTAAGTATTTATTTATCGATGTATGATTAAACTATACGGCAATGCTCTATTTTAGCTCTTGCCTGTTTTTTTTACCGGAAAACGCTTTGGATCTAAATAACTAAATTGAACAAAAGGTTTAATATTTAATTTTGTTTCGTAATAATCTCCATTCTGGCCGAATAATTAGTCAAAAGTGATTACCTTACAAAGTGTACGTTTAGCTTTAAGAGTAATACCTAAGTTAGACGCCTCCGCAAAATAAAATGCATTGTTGATTTTGTACAATAGTCCTTTGCTAAACAAAACAAAGCATAAAAGGCGCGAGTTATTCCAAGATTAATAGCTTATTGAGCCTTCCATAGATTCGCACCCACATCTGGATGTTTAGCACATGATGCGTTTGAATACAATTAGTGTCGTGAGACACGACAAAGAAAGATATACAGTAGGTTTGCGAATCATAAATTGTGCACACAATATATTATGTATTGTTCAAATTGCACACGGCATTGATTATTGACATGAGGCCGGACATTTCGTCTGCTTTGGTCAATTATATTTTTGTTGCTGAATAATCTCTCTTCATTTTAACCAAACACGTAGCTAATTTATAAAAAAACACAATGAACAGTCACTAATTTTACTTTCTTTCCTTTTCTTGAAAATTACTTTAGTTTTGTCCATTCAGCTGGCATAAGAAACTACCTATTACCTGCGATTATAATGTTAACATCTAAATGACTTGTCTCTAAATCCCTTTTATGTGATAGTCCCAGCATGAAAAAACAATATGTATCCACCGTATTCCTATTCTAAATATGAATAAAAATATTGCTACCCATTTCTATACAGCCAAATTCATTCAGGTATGTTGTCTATATTGTAATTTGTCTGTCTCCATCTATTGGACAAACAAATAAAGTTGTTTCTACAAATTTATCTTTAGTTCTTTTTTGACCTGGCTCTTTGTATGCTGCAAAGCTCTATTGTAGCTGTCAGACAGTGGGTGTGGGTTTGTTGCCTGAGTAAAAATCCAAGAACCATTCATAATCTAGACAAGATCTGGAAAGATACAATTGTAGAACGATGTCATTAGTCATTACTAACTTACAATGGAATATTTCTACAAGTTTGCTCTCTAGTGAGCTCGGTTGAGCTTGATCTGAGGTATTCAATGGTGATCGTTCCCTAGGTGAACAGATTCCAGCATGAAACCCATTTAGATCCGGGGTATGTCGGCTTCGTTAGAACCAGATTGTCGGGGTATATCTACTGTAGCAGCCTATGTGTGTAATGAGCTTTGTCCTCCCACGGCGAGTGTTATCCCGCGGCATTGTCTTCTTACCGCACTTACCCCGGCCAATGTCAGGAGGTTACTTCGAACTTGGGACCTGAAACTATGAGGTATCTGTCTGTATACATTTAATGATAAAAAAGGATAAATACATATACACAAGTACAGAAAAAGTTGACAGTAGCAAGTAAAGTTGGATCTGCTGTAGCAGCCAGCTGTGTGTAATGAAAATGATCGTTTGTCCTCCCACGGCGAGCGTTAACCCGCTGCATTGTCTTCCCACCGCACTTACCCCGGCCAATGTCTGGAGGTTACCTCGGACTTGGGATCTGAAACTTAGAATCATATGTATTATATTATAGACAAAGTAAAAATGGAAGTCCTTTAGCCTCTGGCGAGGTTCAAAATCGCGTCCTGGATCGCTTGTCCTATCCCAATTTCCCATACTTTTTTAATTGTTGCTGAATAGCTAAAGAGACGGATATTTCGATTTTATTGCTGACTAGCATTTCAGGAGCCAGCTCCAGCATGAGGCGTCAGTATCTAGTCTTGTCACGTCTCGCAACATGCTTTTTTAATTTATAAGGTAAGTATACTCGTAGGTACGAGTGTTCCGTACATGGTATCTTCAAAAATATTCATCAGCATCATCATCTCCGAAAGATTGCCACAATGACCGGTTCCACCCGCATCCAGCGCATTCCTGAAACCTTCACTAGGACATCAGCCCACCTTGTGGGGAGCCTTCCTACGTTGCGGCATCCGGTACGTGGCCGTAACCCGTAACTCGAGAACCTTTCCACCTCAACAGGTCTAATTCGTCTCAATTGAAATGAAAAACTTTAGTTTGCTCATACAGAGTCATCACAGCTAAGTTCATACCGCTTAATGGTCATTTAATAATCCTGTTGTATTTACAACTAAACTTCATTGTAATTAAATAAAATTATCTCTCACAACAATTTTGTTCGGTAAATCGCCGGCATCTTTGATCCCGTAATAAATCGTCTGATAATAATGTGAACTATTCTGTTTACTAAATACCTGAAGGTATACAATAGCCCGACAGACGGTGACGAGCTATGTAAGAACTAAAATGACGTATGTGATTCAGAACCATACGCGTTATAAGACCTTTTTTGTCGTAAACTTGACTATATAAAACACAAAGAAGAGGATGTAACTGTATGCTGAACAAAATATTTGCTTCTAGTAGACTTCCGTGTCGATACGGAGCGATGTCAGAAGCTAAATCCAAACCTACCACCGTGAACTTCGAACTCCGCAAACGAGAATTTGTCTTTGTCACTCCAATGAAAGTGTCATTAAAGTGACAGAGAAAAATCCTCGAAATTTGCGGCTTTGGAAGTCCGCAGTCGGGCCCCTGTTCCGTATTGCGTGAAAATTACAGTTATAATACTGCGTTTATTTACGTCATCGTGTCAAAAATTAGGTAAAGGTGTTTTTGGTTAGTTGAAAAAATATAAAAATGAGGTTGTTTGTAAGTTGTAGGTAGTATACAATAAAAGTTGATTTGTTTTCTAGTTAAAAAAAATACAGAATAAAAAAGAGTTTGTATAATGTAGAGGTCGGTCAGGTAACTCTTGACTGTACTTATGAATGGAAAAGAAATCGGTTAAAAATAAAATGCAGAGTACTATTATATTTAATATAAACCTACAAAAATTCGACGTGTCGGAGTCGTTTTATCCTCACACGTTTTTTTCGATAGGGTAAACTAATCAATCAGGCTGAGTGGCAGCTATATAAATATACTATAATTATATATTTTTTGGAAAGTAACACAAGTTGCAATTGAACCCAATCATTACACGGCACGACAATCATTCACCGTTCGCAAAAATTACGCCTCGCTGAACTTTAGCGGACCATTCAGGCAAATGTCACAGTAATTGCGCAGAGTCCGTCAAAGTTAACGGAATTCATTGAAAATTATACCCACGTCATTACATTCAGGCACTGGTCTCACCGCGAGCTACTAAGCTATGAACTGTCGGCTATAGGGGCATTTTCACTTTTAGGGATACCTAATTAGCGTAAAATTTAAAAACCTTAATTGCAGTCAGCTTTGTAACGACAATTAAGTACAATATCTTTAGGAATTTAAACTTCATCTGCGTTTTTATTTTATAATATGGCTTATAGTTTGTGAAATGAACACCAAAACCGAGTTATTATCAGAATTTGGTGCTTAATTGTCGTTTCAAAGCTGACTGAAATTAAGGTTTTTTAACTTCACGCTAATTGGGTGACCCAAACAGTGAAAATGCCCATAAACACGAACAAAAGATACGCAGTCCTGTGTAAATAAAAGAGACACGTTGATACTCGCCCACCTATCAGCTATCACCGCCAGGCGAGTATCGCCGTATCTCTTTATTTTACCCGGGAGTGCGTATCTTTTGTTCGTGTTTATAGCCCATAGTTCATAGCTTCGTAGCTTGCGGTGAGACCAGTGCCTCACCCTGCAATCACAGTTAATGATTGCGATAAATATTTATGTAAACGATACTTCCTGCGAATTGACGTTTTCGTCATCAGTCATTTTGTCAGATGAGATATTGATTATTCCTCAACAATGCGAAAGCCACAAAATATGGGTGTAAATCTGAAATGCTATACAACTCGTTAAAATTAACATTCAACACAATTCACAAGATTAAAACGTTCGAGAGAAGACATCGGCTGAATAACGACTTTCTTTAAACCTAAATTCTTTACCTTGATAATGATCTCCAGTGAGCTAATGATAAATGAGTTTTGAGATTCAAGGGTCAACAATTTGCCATTCTGAGAAATGAGGCGGAACATGTGCTGGGTCATTTAGATATAGGGTCATGAGCGGTCCCTTGAAATGTAACACCACCTAAATGGGCCATAGAATTTGGATAAAATAAACAGTACGTGTGGTCGAGTTGCAAATGGTTTCGGCGTTCTTTGAGAACCGATGTTGTTTTAGAAACGTAACGCGATAGTTGCAATTATTATATAGGTAGTTCCGTTCAGATATGAGGTCATGCATAGAAAACAATATGTCATTTAAACACGAGGGGAATCTCAAATTAGTATTCTTTTTTCCTAATGAGTAAAGATGGAAACTGTAAGATTGACCAAAAAGTTAGTTCAAGGGATTTGCTGCAACATTTTGACGCAAGAAATTAGGAGGATACCTTGGACAGCTCATCGGACCAACGTCTCCATTTTAACCGAACTCGGCATCAAGACTCGGCTGAGCACAATATGTCTTCGTCGCATCTTCGAGTACTTTGGCCATATTGCAAGGAAACCGGGTGATAACTTGGAGAAGCTCCTCGTCACTGGCAAGATCGAAGGAAAAAGGCCTAGGGGACGAAGTCCAGTGCGAACCGTGACTCGAAGTTCAGTAACATCGTCAAAACAAAAATTATGAGAAGAAGTCACGACACGAGTGATGAGGAATACGACGCAAGGAGGAGGAATTAGGAGGTACTTTATTTAGATGTGTGTGTCATTCATCTCAACTCTGATGAAATTACCTTAATATAGATACAACTAGCTTCTATCTGACGACGTAGGATGTACTGCTTTCGCTTTTACCTGGTACTAGTAAGTGTGATAGAGACAGCATGACACGAGTCACACGAGACACATTCAGTCACTCTTAATAAAGTACAGTCGCCATCACAAATATCTAAGCAGGCCTCTA
The DNA here is from genome assembly GCA_025490895.1 of Thaumatotibia leucotreta. NCBI lineage: Eukaryota > Metazoa > Arthropoda > Insecta > Lepidoptera > Tortricidae > Thaumatotibia > Thaumatotibia leucotreta. The sequence goes on from JALPQI010020049.1 coordinate 8,977, forward strand.
TTATCATTGTGTTTTTCAGCACCGTGGCCGCTCCGATGTATCTGCTGGCGACTGTACATAGTTTTACGGCGTGTATACAGGGTGTAATCGATAAGTGTTTACAGGCCATAATTCCGTAAATATGAGAGATATCAGAAAACTTTTAACTGATATCGAAAGTACGTTACCCAACGAGTAAAATTACACTAATAACTTTTTTGAAATATAATCAGAAATATCCCAAATATTTACTTCAAACCCTTCCATACATTTAGTAGGCAACCGTTCATTCAAAGATAACAAACTTTTCATTTCAGAATAAATGTTAGATTAATTATTTCATAAACGGTAGTATTATTATTTTATTACAATGTATTCGTACAGATAACGAATCTCTAATAGTTTTATCTCTTACGACACCCGACATTCTTTAAGGCTGTAAGTCGTCATACTAAATGTATGGGAGCGTTTTAACTTAGTATTTTTAATATTACTTCATCGATTTAGAAAAAGTTATTAGTATAATTTTACTCGTTGGGTAACGTACTTTCGATATAACTTAAAAGTTTTCTGATATCTCTCATATTTACGGAATTATGGCCTGTAAACACTTATCGATTACACCCTGTAGACTCTGTTCGGAAGTAAAGGCATCTAGCAGCAAGGCACGCCCATACATCTCACGTGCCTTCATTTTCCGAACAAACTCTAGTTAACGGCCTTTGCGTCTATTTCAGACGAATTTAGGTGTAAAAATTTCGAGTATTTGTCACAGTCTTGCATATGAACACCTGTGACAGAGATAGATAGATGCTCGCAATATTCGATTTTCGGTATGTTCTTTATTCAAATCGTGGGTTGATTGTGCAACTCGATTGAACCAAAGGTTAAGGTCGGCGTAATAATTGTGCTAGTCGTTATTAACCGCTATGTAGATAATTAAATAATTCTCGTAGGTAATATATTTGTTTAACCGCTCAATTAGGTTGAAACGATGCGTAATTCATTATGAACAGAAAATTAGGAGCTATGCCATCACGAAATACATACAGTGTGTTTGGTTAGTGGTGTCGGAGCTTTTAAGGGCTTAAACTACAATCAATTTTTTTTTGTGCCAATGATAATTAACAGGCGGCAATTTTAAAATTTAAAACAGACGAATACGGGTGCACGTGGTATTTCTGGACTTATCTTATACGTTTGTTATCGGTCCTATTTTTACAAAAAAATATCTCGTTATAGAGCCCATTAGATAGGCCAACTAATTAAGCTCATCATTTGACTCAACTATTTCAAAAACAAGGCAAAAACATAAATTAAATTTAAAATGGTAACAAATTTACCTTAATTTTTCAATTAATTATATTTTACATGAAAATTAGGTCGTTAAGATAGGTTTTGGTGTTGTTATTTGTTAGTACAGGAAGTTAGCTAAAAAATAACACCATAATTACAATTATACCTTAAGTACTTAAGGAATTACAAGTGCTCAAACAAGGACCAAAAATGTGGATTTTTTTGTAGGAAAGGTACTCTCTAACAGCTGCATTAGCGTTCCCGTCGCAAAATCCATAAACGAATGAATGTCAGCAGTGTATCTTAGACTAGTGAAGTGGCCGCCTTCCATCCTTCCAGTTCCCTCTTGCATTGCAACACGGTAATGAATTTCAAATTTCAATATCAACCTATAAAAACTTAAAACCGCCATTATAAAAATAGTTGTGATTGGTCCATAAAAGTTTTGATTGGCTATATTCTATTAAACATTTGTCAAAGATGTTGCACCGAAATATGCGCGGTGTTAAGAAAATCGCTATGTTCTGCCCATCTTGGCACAATTGAACAATTGTTTTTGGAGGCATTTTTGAGCTGGCGTTCGATGTCCATGTTATACCTATATGGTCGCAGTCGCACATCGAAAGAGAAATGGTCGCAATGTTCACCACGTGGTTAGGAAGCAATTACCATCGGCCTTCACGCTCCGTGGACGCCAATCTCTCGCTTCCGTTTAGCTCACGTGTAATCATGCGTGTTTTGATGAGACAGATGACTGATCTATCAACTGAAGAAGTGTTTTCAGTAATACTAACATTTTAGGGTGAATAGCGCGTTTTAAAAAAACTTCAGCAATAATTACGCCACCTAAATTAGGCGGTTAAAACTTTTAACCGCCTAATTTAGGTGGCGTAATTTTTGCTGAAGTTTTTATTCGTTACAATGTGCTACTTTGTCATTTGAAGGAGGCGCGGTACGTTATACAAATGACGAAGTATAACATTGAGACGTTTAGAAACTTCGGCAAAAGTGATGCCACCAAAATTAGGCGGTTGAAACGCTCAGATATTCTCCCTTTAGCTCTTGTACACATTGCAGGCAAATCAAAGGGATTCCATCACTCGTTAGAAAACTAAAGGAATCTCTCGATTGAGCTCGATCTCATAGCTCGTTCCCTCAAGACCCTATTACAGATTAGTCCAGAGTGTGTCAATCTAATGGACACAGCTATGCGATGGAGCAAGATCACAAGATTGTCTACTTTACTCCTCTTATGTTATGTGTGCCTCTGCCTACTAAGGGAATCTGAGAAGAAGTCTGCCCTCCATTGGTTCAATATGTATTGGGGCCTACATTTAAAGCACATTCGACCAAGTCTGATCATTACACCAGCTGAGGACCTTGTAAAAATAACTTGTTGTTAGAGATTTTTAATAATCTGTTTTATAAGGTCACTTTGATAAAGTTTCTCTTGAAGTAGTATCAAGTTCAAGAGTGGACTATAAGTGTACACGGAAAAAACATGTCCAATGCTTAAAAAAATCAGGGCAAATTCACACCTTATCCTGTTAAAAGTAAGGTGGTTTTTCCTTCTGTAATTTGAATTGACTAGACATGTTCTCTCCGTAGACCCTTCAAGTAGTTACTACAAGACTCTAGTCACAAGTGTACGAAAACTACAGTAACATATTTTTCAATTTAAATAAGTCCAGTAAATTACAACTGAAAGGTCCACGGAAAGAACATATCTAGTCAATTCAAATTACAGAAGGAAAAACCACCTTACTTTTAACAGAATTAGGTGTGAATTTGTCCTGATTTTTTTAACCCTTTACCTACGGGGCCCTGTATCACTCCGTAACCTCTCAATACGGGCATGTTTTTTCGAGAGCCGGTGTAAGGCATAACTTCACTTACCTGGAACTTTTACAGTATTGCAGCTACATACTTGAAATTGCGCACACATATTACATATGTTGTCTTTAATCAATAAATAATCACATATGGTAATAATATTCCCTTTTTTTATAATATCAAGTAATATATCAGTCACTAAGAATTTGAAGTTTTATAAGTTACCACTCGCGAATTTCACAAGTTTAAGTGTAAAAACATTAGTTTATGGTATATTTAACACAAAAAAATACTCAAAAGATTATAATTATTTAAAAAAAGCACAAATATCAATCAATAAAAAACTTGCAAACAAACGATTTCTCACATATGGAAAATAGTGATGTGCGTCTATCGATACAGTTGTCGATATGTCGCATCGATTAGGGAAAAAATCGAACAATTATTTGAATCTAATAAGGTTTCATGTGTATAATTATTTAATTTTTAAATTTATTAGTTTGTATAGTTAGTAAGAGTGGGCACTAAGGTATTGGCAAATCTGTAAAGTACGGGTATTCTCTGATCTGTCTCTCACAACAAGTCGATAAAATATGAAACATCACTATTGTCCGCCATATTGATTTCAATTTTTGGCACTCCTGCAGTACGGGTGTCAACCCCAGTTGCCAGCAAAAAAAGCGGTAGTTTTAAAAATATATTTATATCAGAGCCATCTACCGAAACATTAGGGTATTTTTTTCTTTGCATCTATACTAATCCCAAAGCATATTGTGACCGCTATTACCAAGATACAAGGTCTAGTTTTGAATAAAAAAAATATTGAACATGACCAGTACTTCGATCAACTATAGTTGACACCCGTACTGCACGGCTGTTGCCTTGGTGGCAACTCTGGTTGACACCCGTAGGTAAAGGGTTAAGCACTAAACGTTTTTTTCCGTGGACCCTTCAACTATTTTCCTATTCATACAAGTAAATGTTACTGTAGGTACAGTCAGTACAGTCGATAAATCCTAGGCCACTCAAAGTCACGAAACGATATTATAAATAAAATTGTAAGTAATCCCTTAGTACGCATCTTTTTGGCATGATGCTAGTATGGGTTGAGTGTACCTACTGTTTGCAAAAACAGGAAGTAAGCAGGTAATTTTGTATGAACAACTAAAGACCGTTAGCAAAACAAAGGACAGCTGTTATGTTTTTGTCCCCTACATCCTGAAAGCGTGTTTCATATTTCTTCCTTATGATGCCTTGATGCTACCGGGAGCATTAATCTTCATAATGAGTATAATTGAGATGCTCTTTTGTTATTATTCACATTAGAATCATCGTGATAAAGATATACCTTGGATGTTATTCCCATCGCTGCTCAAACTATAGATAGCTATAGAAGTAAGATGCACTTACGAGTATTTTTAGGTCGATAGCAAAAAAATTACATAATGAAAGGCCTTTAATGAAAACATAATTTATCGTCATAATTTTTGTGTTACGAAGTAAAATTTTATTTAACAACTTTTGCCACTGAAAAAGGGCGACAAATTCAAATTTTCTTTGAGCGTTCAACAATACGAACTCTGTATCTTTTAAAATTCGCCTCTTTTACTACTGCCGAAGATTATAGGGCAGTATACACCACATAAGTATCGTGATTTTTGTTTTAATTGTAAGTAGCTATGTCATTTTTTTTGCAAACGACCCTTTTCGCTATTCTCATTATCTAATTACGTTACTATGAAAATTAAGATACTTTAAGTGTCTGTTGAGTGTAAAGCATTTACTACAGGGTGGCAAGAGTTATGATAATGCAAAAAAAACCTAATCAGCTTCAAACTTAAAAGTCTCATACCAAAAAAAGTATGGATTGCCTGACACTAGTGTTGTATAAGCGTCGAGAATATTCCCAGGGTCGGCGACTGGCCTTGTGACTCGGAACTTAGCTTAGTTTTAGATTTCACACATTCGCTGACAACAATGTAAGTTTTTTGGGCATCTGCCATGGGGCAGTGACCTATCAAGTCAATCAAATTGTTTGTTGACTTGTAAGTACGTTACCTACGTTATTAGGTAGGTAACTAGGTACATAAAATGTAATTACATTTGATAATGTATTAATAGAGTGCTTAAGTATGCTTAACAAATAGGTCTGTATCTGAATTAGTATGGTGTACTGTTTCGAAGTTAGGGGAGCCTGGGGCGGGTTCAAACAGGGGTAAGTAAAACCAAAGTCGAATTTGAGACGTTAATACAGATTTATTTCTTTTTTATTCATTACCTATAATTTTACGGTTAGATCAATATATCTCTTACCGTAATTCTTCCCGTGGGTGTCGTAAGAGTCGACTAAGGGATTGAAGTGACACTGATCGTTCATTTATGATTGATGATTGATCATAGGTAGCAGCATTCATCATGATGGACACACTACTGCGATCGCCAACCTGATTACCCAGCGTGGCGATTATGGGCAGTACCTCATTTTTACCTCATAATGCGTTTATACGAATAGGTAATAGGACAGGCCTATGTCCAGGAGTGGACTGAAACAGGCTGATGAGTGATGATGCGATTGAAATTGAACATAATTTTACAAGTATCTGTTCTACTTTCGATATCCCTCTATGGGCTCTATGTAATTGCAGATTTACCTAATCCCACATGTATTGCGGAATCTTTCATAACATCCATTGCAACAGTTCAAACATGCGGGCCAAATATGTTACAATATACCCATTTAATTTGAACCTTAATCCCCAGACTTAAGACCCATCAAGTCAGTCATCAGTGCTATATTAAAATGCGATTGTCAACTGTTATCAGCACTTTCGCCCGAGTTGCGCCATTATCGCTAACATTCGTGGGCGTGTATTTGCACTGATAAGTCTGTTTTGCCGTTTTTTTATTTTTAAAATGGTAATGAATAAATCGGTCATGTTATAATGACCCAAATTACGTTAGTACCTACTGGCAGCTATGGTTTTTGAGGTTGACTTTTTAATTCAGTCTAAGATAGCACAGGTAGCAGACAAGTACAGCTCATCTTGACATGGATTCTTTTGTTTTATTTGAAAGTTACATGGTTAGGTAGCACATATGGTCGCTTGTCAACCACAACTGATTATAAAAACTGTGAGTACTCTTAGCAACCTCGTATTTCAGTATTAAATTAAATCAGAACTGGCTACCACGATCTACTGACCTAATCTGAATCGCGATGTGACGTTCGTGGTTAGTTTCACAAAAAAAAAACAAAAACTGACAGATCGAACCTAAACTCAATCTCTTAAATGCGATCAGCGGTAGCCCATGAGAAAGGTACCAGCTTTATTTCAAATAGGTAAATCTTGTTACTTTTTGTCAATCGACATTTTATCATATTTATAGCCTAAATTACAAGCATTAACCCTTTATAGGGCACCGGTCTCAAAAACTACCACCCTATAACACTATCTTTTTGTATTTTTTTCTTGTACAGAATTTCTTGTACTACGTATATAAATGTAATGGCGTTGATGCTTGAACCCACGATTTTTTTTAGTCTTGCCCGTTAAAGGGTTAAGCGGAAAAAATATCGTCGGTTGACAACCAAAACTCACTAAGTAACAAATACCTACTTGAAAATATAGAGATCGTATCTAAGTTCTGATTCAATATTGACATAAGAATAGTGACAGTTTTTATAGTAAGTTTTAGTTGTCAGCCGACGATATAGGTACATTAGGTACATGTAGGTACCAGCTATGACTTATGACCAACTACATCTACTGTTCGCATTGTTTATAATGACCTATAATACTAACATTTAATAGCCTAATCCAAATTCCAAACAAAAAATAACAAAGGAAGACTTAAAATATCGCGTGTTTGAAACTAGATCAAGCAAGAAGTCCAGTCGCGGCGTATACATAAATACACCTTTGCACTTTATGCGGTTGACATAAGGTCGAAAAGTGTTGACATACTTTTGCCTTAGTCTGTTTACCGCTTGAGCGATTACTCCAGGCCTGTTTTCTACTGCATACAGCTTTCTATCTTTGGAATAAGGTCCGATTTCCTGTGATTTAGGTGCATAATTCTTTTGTCGCAGCGCACTTACACCTTTCACCTGTGGTCAAGCGAACAACTACCGTGTTGGGTGGTTCCTAGGCAGACAGTGTAAGTACCTATCACCTAATTCCTAGTCATATTCTTAGCGCGATTGTAAGTACACTCTATTTGTTAGGAACAGAATGAAAACTTGGAGGAAAGGGAGAAAATCGACAGTACCTTGTTAGTCTTGGTAATTGTTACTTGTGAGGGATCCCTCGTGGAGCAGGCCTGCTTTCTTCTTATCTTGATTTTCTTATTAGATTTTGTCACGTCAGTCACTTTAGTCTTTGAAGTTAAGCAGAGGAACAATGAAAATGCATAAGGCAGGAGAAATCACCACAATTATTGAATTTTAAAATAATTATGTAGCGAGACACTGTGTCGGCCATTGAAAAGTTTGCAAAAGTAAAATTTTGAGTCGATGAGTGACCGAATGATAAATTTTGATTTGAGCGATATCCGGTGAGTGATGGAGTGAATAGGAAACGTCAAATGTTGCTAGAATAAAACCCAATCATTCCCTAACATACTGCCCGGGAAGAAATCTCCAAGATTTCTTAATGTAAACTAAGAATTATCTGCCAGAGCACAAGAAAATATATTATTGCTAAGAAAGTTATAATTATGTTAAACTAAGTTATAGATTTATTACATTTAGTCAGTGTTGATAAGGAAGAGGACAAAGTTTAGATACTGGTCTAACTAAATTGTTGCCTGTACTAGTTTTCAAAGAAGCTACACGTGCTACACCATCTTTGCCTGGCGACAAGGAAACAATGCGTGCCAACTTCCAACAATAAGGAGTAGTGTTTTCGTTTATGATAAGTACTACGTCATTAACTTTAAGATTTTCTGATGGTTTAAACCACTTAGAGCGGGTTTGCAAATGATGCAAATATTCTACATTAAAACGCCGCCAAAACTGTTGGGTTAAACTTTGTAAAAATTGCCAACGAGACAATCGGTTAGGCTTTTCTGCATGAAATTCATATTCTGGTAACGATACCATATTATCCCCAACAAGGAAATGGGCAGGTGTCAAAACGTCTATTTCATTAATGTCATCAGAAATTGGACATAAAGGTCGAGAGTTTAAAATAGATTCGATTTTTGAAAATAGAGTTGCCATTTCCTCAAAAGTAAAGATGGTTTCACCTATTACGCGTTTTAATAATAGTTTTGTAGACCGTACGGCCGTTTCCCATAGTCCTCCCATGTTTGGAGCTGAGGGGGGATTAAAGTGCCACCGAAGCTGATGTTTGAGAAAATAATTTTGAACATCAGAATGTTCAATATTCCCTTTTAAAAAGGAATAGAGTTCTTTCAAGTGATTGTTGGCTCCAACAAAGTTGGTTCCACAATCGGAGTATATGTCAGTACACCACCCTCGTCTACTGACAAAGCGTGTTAGACAGGCTAAGAAACAGTCGGTAGAAAGGTCTGACACCAACTCCAAATGACAAGCTTTCGTGACCATGCAGACAAATATACACAAATATGCTTTAGCAATTGGAGCACGTTTCAATCTACTGGTTTTTATAGAAAAAGGGCCGGCATAGTCTACTCCAACCTTCGAGAAGGGTCGACAGGGAGCTAGTCTCGATGGAGGTAAATCAGCCATTAGATAGTCTGCAGGTTTTGGATTAGCCTTAAAGCATTTGTGACATTTCCAAATTTGTTGTTTAATAACAGTCCGAGCCGATAAAATCCAAAATTGCTTTCGCAAGAGTGACAATAACATGGGTGTACCCACGTGCAAGTAAAGCTCATGATAGTAATTTATTAACAGTATTGTTAAATGATGTGACTTCGGGAGAATCACAGGATGTTTACGTTGTGTGGATAGGTTGGTGTAACTTAATCTACCCAACACGCGTAGTAACCCTTCCGAATCTATAAAGGGAGAAAGCTTTCGCAGTTTAGTTCGGTGTGACAATCCCTTTTGAACAAGTTTTAATTCAGTGGCGAAGACTGAAGCTTGCACAATTTTTATTAAAGAGTATAAGGCAGTACGCCATTCTACACACGTTAACGGACCAACCCGTTTTGAATTAGGATTCCTACAATTATGAATGAATCGGAGACAATATCCTTGAACCTTCACAAGCGTGTGAAGTGAACTATATTTTGACATAAAGTCAGGACAGTCCTGGTCATAAGTGACCTTGCTTACTTGGATAGGAGATGCTTGTTTTTTACTTAAATCAGACAACACAGTTTTGCGCTGTCGTGAATCATCAGACGGCCAAGTGTCTGGTGATTGTTGAAGCCACGGTGGCGACCACCAAAGAGGATGAGAGCCAAGTTCCGAAGGCATGAGACCTCGGGATGCCACATCAGCAGGATTCATTGAAGATGGTACATGTCTCCAACAGGAAGGAGAGGTGTTTGCTAGAATCTGAGAAACTCGATTTCCTTCAAACATCTTTAGCTGATGTACTGGTGTGCGTATCCACGACAATGCAATATTAGAATCGCACCATATTACAATGTCATGTGCAAGATGAATCAACTCAGAACAATGTTTAACTAATTTAGCCGCTAAGAGAGCCCCACATAGCTCTAGACGTGGCACCGTCATCTTCGTTTTAATCGGTGCAACCTTGGATTTAGATAACAGCAAGTGGACCTCCACTTCATTATTGGTTTTCTCAACCCGTAGGTAAACTACAGCAGCATAGCCTTTAAGAGACGCATCGGAAAAAGCGTGAATAGTTAACTTATTGCCATCGGCAGGCAACACAAATCTGCGTAGTTTAATATCTGATAATTCACTGAACTCATTAATGAACGAGAGCCATTGAGTTTGTTCCTCGACAGGTAAAGGGTCATCCCAACCGATGCCCAAAAGCCACAGCCGTTGCATGAAAGCCTTTGCTGTAAATACCACAGGCATTAGCCAACCACACGGATCGTATATGCAAGCTATATTAGCAAGCACAGCACGTTTTGTCATTCCAGTATTTGAAATTCTACTATGATACGTGAACGCATCAGACATTGGGTTCCATTTAACACCGAGCACCTTAACGGACCCTTCATTTTGAGGTTCAAATGACAATGGTCCTTCACGGACATTGTCAGGCAAGTCGGACAAAAATTCACTATTATTGCTGGACCATTTACGCAACTCGAAACACCCCTGGCGAAGAAGGTCGACCAATTGCGCTCTTATCTCCCGAGCGCTGTCAACGTCGGAAGCTCCTGTCACTATATCATCAACGAAAATTTGATTAGACAAAATTTGACTAGCGACTGGGTGTGTAACTTTTCCTTCTTCTGCCAGTTTCAAAATACATCTCATCGCAAGATATGGACTTGGAGAAAGTCCAAAAGTTACGGTTTTTAAACGAAATTCTTCAATGGGATCATCAGAATGTTGACGCCAGAGAATTCTTTGATAGTCGCGATCTTCAGGGTGCACGAGTACCTGTCTGTACATAGCCTTGATGTCACAAGTGAATGCAAGAGGGTGAAGACGAAAACGTAACAATATGTCCACTATGCTACGCTGAAGTTTGGGTCCAACGTGCAGAACATCATTCAAAGACAAGCCAGTGGAAGTGGGCATAGAACCATTATAGACTATTCTTAATTTTGTTGTAGATGACTCTTTGGTCACTGCATGATGACTTAAATAGTATTTGCCACTACCAGGTGGATCAAATACAGGCTCCATGTGATTTTCATCTAGGTATTCTTGTAATACCTTGCTATATTCTAACTTAAGTTCAGGATCCTTTTTAAATCTTCTTTCCAAACTTAAAAGTCTCCGAGTAGCCAACTGATGACTATCACCCAACTCACTTTCATTTCCCTTAAAGGGTAGACGAACAACAAATCGGTGGTCATCATCTCGTGAGACCGTTTTCGAAAAATGATCCTCGATAATTTGATCATCAGGATCAGGTTGTATAAAATCTGGAATCTGTTCAATCTCCCAGAATTTTGTCAAACAATCATCTAATGACACATGATGTGACAACAGATGAGGAACAGGGTCATTGAATTGAGAGGATTTACCCATGATAACCCAACCAAAGACAGTTTTGTAAGCTGCCGGTAAATTGTGAGAAGGCCACACCTTCTCACCACAGAAAATGTCATTATAGACGTCACCGCCTAGTAAAATGTCTATTGGCCTAGACAGGAAGAAGTCATCATCTGCCAATTGCAGATTTTGATAGTTTGACTTTATGTCCGCAGACAGAGAGACTGAAGGTAAATTGCGAGTCGCATATTTCAAAACAACAGCCGATACAGTCAACAATGGTTTGTCTGAAGTCATTGATTTTAAAAATATATTGGCTAAGCCATGTGACTTATGGGGTAAGCAGGGTCCTACTCCATAGATGGCTACTGGCTCATGGTTATGTTTGAGTTGTAAACGCTGAACACATTCCTCAGAGATGATTGAACACTCCGCTCCTGGGTCGATAAAAACCCGAACTGCCTGAAAGTGTCCATCACCATTTCCTGCAAGAGCCATAGCAGTACCTAAAGTCACATGTGGCAAGTTAAGCTTGCTGTCCTTTTTAGGAAAGGACTTCAATGTAGCATTGTTAACAATGGAATTTAATTCTTTTTCATCTATAGAAGCAGAAGCTTCACACCTTTCAGCAATGACAGCAGCAGATTTGACTGCAGGTATAGAAACCTCAACATTTGGAGAAGATGCACAGATCAAAGTGTGATGCTTAGCCTGACATATCTTGCATTTATGTAATGAGCTACATTCATGATATTTATGGGAACCAAAACAGTTAAAGCACAAATTTTTAGATTTCAAAAAATCTCGACGCTGTTGAATATTCAAAGCCTTGAATTTATTGCACATAATACATGTAATGATCAAGATTGCAATATCTACAACTTATTTCCTTCTTACTTTCTTGGACATGCATCACCATTTTTGGATTATGCTTAGGTTGTTGACCTTTGAAAGCTAGTGGTTTAGATGGTCCACTAACAGATGTCTTTAAAGCATTAGACATTTCCAATGCCTTACACTGGCATTCCAAGAAAGTTAGAAGTTCAGAATATTTAGGGATATCTGACCCCGTTAAACTTAATTCAAATTTTCCGCGTAATTCCATTGGTAACTTCTTTAACAGAATATGTAATAGAATAAATGACCAGTCGTCAGGTTTAAATTTCAATGCTCGAAGAGCAGCCAAGTGTTCATTAAACAAGTTTAAAAAACGCCTTAAATCAGACTTCATGTTGACTATTGTCGGAAGAGACATAATTGCTTCCAAATGGGTGTCAGCAATTAGACGAATATTAGAGAAACGATTCTCTAATAAGGTTAAGGCAACCCTATAATTCTCATCAGTGAGTGGTAAATGTTTAACCAAGTTCAGAGGTTCACCTGATAAACATGAAATTAAATAATGTAATTTTCTCACAGGCTTGAGTGTCGAACTCTCATCAACAATATTTTTGAATATATTTATGAAATTTGTCCATTTAGTGACATCTCCGTCAAAAGTCGGAAGAGAAATACGAGGCAGTGGTATATCCTGCACGCAATTTTGATAGTTGTTTACATTTGTCGGCGGCGAGTTATCAGTTGGACATAACTGTGCATAAAGAACACTTACTTTGTTTAACTTTGTATCATACTCTAAGTATTCTTGCATATGTTTTTCGGAGTCGAAGCCAGCACGTTTCCCCGCCTCCACAGACACGTAAGTTTCTTTAAAATCATTTTTTATTTGAAGCAGCTCGTTACACCGCGTCGTGAACTCTAACAATTTCGATTCGCTATCATTGGCGCACTCCGACGCGTTATACAACAGATCTACTTGAAGTTTTGCTAATTTGTATCGAATGTCGGCACTCATTTTGACTATTATTTATTAGACAAACATCACAAATTAAACGTAAACAAATAACCGCACGATTCAAGTCAAAGTTGAAAACCGAACTGACAGATGACAGTAGTGACAATCGTTAGTTCACTCACTCGGTGCGCTCACGGCCATAGACTAAAATGAATGGTATGAACTAAAAATGAACGTATCGATCGACGAAGGTTATCATGTCTACCAACACTGACTAAAGAATTATAGGTACAAATCCACCGTCAAATTTGTAAAAAACGAACTTATTATTTTCACAACCTCTAAAAGATTGATCAAAGGATTTAATTATGCCCTAGCAGAAAATTAAACGTATGAATCGTAATTACAAACACGTTCAAGACAAGTATGACATAAAATGCGACACGCGCAGACACAAATTACTTTCGTAAGACAAATCAAAATGCTTTTGCATGCAGTCACTTTCGACACAAAATACACGACATGTGCAGATACTTAATTACTTTAATTTAGATTAAAGCAAGACAAATGCAACTTGCAGACAACAAAATGCACCGTGTGCAGACAATTTATTACTTTATGGGAAAAGTAAGGCGAATATTTCAAAGATGACTTAGCAAAAATGGCCGACAAAAGTTTTACGTACGAATTTAACTTTAGAATTTTGACACGAAATTTCACAAATAAGGTTCGAAGGAACAAATTTTATGTTAGGAACAGAATGAAAACTTGGAGGAAAGGGAGAAAATCGACAGTACCTTGTTAGTCTTGGTAATTGTTACTTGTGAGGGATCCCTCGTGGAGCAGGCCTGCTTTCTTCTTATCTTGATTTTCTTATTAGATTTTGTCACGTCAGTCACTTTAGTCTTTGAAGTTAAGCAGAGGAACAATGAAAATGCATAAGGCAGGAGAAATCACCACAATTATTGAATTTTAAAATAATTATGTAGCGAGACACTGTGTCGGCCATTGAAAAGTTTGCAAAAGTAAAATTTTGAGTCGATGAGTGACCGAATGATAAATTTTGATTTGAGCGATATCCGGTGAGTGATGGAGTGAATAGGAAACGTCAAATGTTGCTAGAATAAAACCCAATCATTCCCTAACACTATTCTTGTTATCTCATACTCGCCGTCAATATTGCGAACAAGATAAAACAAACTTTGTATTTAAAATCAAATTCAATTTCTAAAGGTGCATTCAGACCAAACGAGTATTCGCTATTTTATCGTGATTCTATCCCCCGCTCTACGAAATTCGATCGTTACACAAAACGTGATTCGTTGATTTCGTAGAGTGGGGGATAGAATAGCAAATGCTCGTTTGGTCTGAAATTCTGAATGCACCTTAATGTACCTACCTACGTCATTGAATACTGCTAAATCCATGTGTTAAATATTCAATATTTTTTCTTACTATTATGATATTATCTTAAAATCCGTTAAAACAATAACATAGTGCTAGATTACAAGGTGGAATTCAACGTGAATTTCGAGAACAGGGGGCTACCACGATTTACTAACGCGATTCAGTTTAGTTTAGGACTTAAACTGAATCTGAACTGAAATGTAAGGTTTTTCAATAAAAATCAGAAATTAAAAAATGACCGTACATTTCGTAGTTTTTCACGTACTACGCAGCTAGCACAACTTTTTTTGCTTGTATAATGTAATTTTATACTGCCCTATGGTGTACCTATTAAACAACATACCAAAAATGCAGCGACACTACTTGCTTTGCGAGTTTAGGCTAAAAATGATGTACGGTATATGGTAACTTTTTTACATAAGATATTGTATAATTCAGATGTCATGAATTAAATAAAGATGTTAAAACGATTTAGGTATCTTTTTGCGATGAACTGTGAAACTGTACTGGAAAGAGGCGACTGTTGGTTCTATCATTGGAATAACGGCAGGACAGTGCCTAGCTCATTAGTGCCGGCACACTTTCAAGGGGCACTGCCTAGCCACTTCTATACTCGGCTATAACAGCTAGCTGGTAACAAAATTGAATAATTGAATTAATCGGCTACAGCGGCCCTACCGCGAA
>JALPQI010020050.1:0-14893 GCA_025490895.1 Thaumatotibia leucotreta
AAGTATGCCTAAATCAAAAATATACTGAAAATTGAAAAATTAAGTCTACCTAAAATTATGCCTATACATTTTGAAATTCAAATAGGTTAATATAGCTGTTATATTATTCATGTATTTTGCCACATATTTATAGGTACAGTCAAAGTAAAATGCGTAGATGCGTACAAAGAGCCAAATGTATGTATACTCAACCCTAGTATAATACTTTTCGGTCGTGAAATAAATATTTCAGCACTTTGCTTGGATTTATATTGTTTACCTTAACTTTAGTATCCTAAATTAATTATTCTTAAGAATAATATTAACTACAATCTAAATCTTAAAAACAATAGTAAAAATAATATTAAAATATCAACTTAAATAAAATAAAACCTAATAAAAAAAATATTTAAAAAAAGGAAACTTTCCAAACCACCCCGATCGGTTCCCGACGCAAAGATATTGTATTCTTAAGGAAATAGTAAAAAGGTTTAACGACCTATAAAATGTATATTATCATGTTTTAACTATGAATACAATAACCTTTATACATAGATCACAACTGAAGGGTCCACGGAAAGAACATCTCTAGTCAATTCATATTACAGAAGAAACCTTAGATACTTTTAACAGAATAAGGTGTAAATTTGCCCTGATTTTTAAGCACTGGACATGTCTTTTCCGTGGACCCTTCAATTACTTAATAAAACGTCCTAATTCATCAACATTATGTTCTAGAAAATACACGTCGTATGATCATAAAGTAGACTCATGTGTTTTTAAACAAAACCGCTCATAATTGGTTATCGATGCGCCCGCAACACGTTAGCCTTAGACTATGGTGCGTTTGACACACATTCCGCCCACCAAAGCCAAAAACAACAAAAGTATACAGCCTTAATACAGCGCTTACAGCATTTTCGTTCCGCGAACATTCCGCCTACCAAAATTAAAAGGACGCATTTGTCTTGAATATCGACGGAGCTTATGTCTTTGTTTTATTGGGAACATTTTAAGGCCGATGTTATGAAGTAAGGTTAACAATCGATGTGTAAACGATTCATTGTATACAGAGTTACTTAAAAGCCTATTTGTATTGTAGCTATCGGTGTCGATGTATTTCAAGTCATAATTCTGATTGTCTGACTGACATTTACGGGTTAGTTGTAATTTATGATGACTTGGCGTTTATTAATGACTGGTTTGAATCCCGATGAGGTCATCAGATCCCTACGTGTTCTTAATATGCCCTTTTCTTAATTTTTTTTTTCATTTTGCAAACATGCACGTAGTCCATGTCTGTACAAACGCATCATTTTGCATAAGACCAGCGTTACTCAGGTGAGCATAAACATGGCATAACAGTCAGAAAATGTTGATTTACCCGTATACATCCCAAAATGTAATTTGTTTTCTTGACTATTACGTTTTTTGCGCCGTATGTAGCACACTTCTAACATTTACGATGGTAGCGTGAAATTCAAATGTTAAGGAAGAAGGTATAGTTCGTGAAATATAAATTGGTAACTTTCTACCTACATTATAGTAAAAATAAACATTCGATTTATATTTCTCGAACTATAAAATATCTGTACGTGTGCTTCATAATCTATATCTGTATCAAGTTCAACTCCCAACTTCTAATGGGTCCATGTTTGCCCGCACCCCACAATGGCGGATTATTGATCACTCATCAACCCGCGATCATTAATCCAGTTACTTCATTACGATTGTGATGGATTGAAAATAGTTCGATCCCGAAAACTATGGTCTAGGGCATAGAGCACACTTACGAGTACATTTTTTTTTATATCTTGGGACATCTTTACACAAATCGACCTAGTCCCGCGGTAAGCTCAATTAAGGCTTATGATGTTGGTACCAGGTCAAGACATATATAATAGATAGATACATATTGATACTTCAATACATAGACAGCCATGACCAAGGAACAAATATTTGTCATAAATAAATACACGAAATAATGCCCTCGCCGGGATTCGAACCCGGAACCTCCAGCTTCGTAGGCAGGGTCAGTACCAACTAGCCTACGGAGGCTGACAATTTTGATTTGATTCTGATAATTACCTACCTTTTAACTTGACAAGGGGTTTTGTTGGTTTCCCTACGCGCCTCTAAAATTGTAAAACGAAATACCAAATCAAAATTATTTCATTAAATTGTTCAATCAAAAGTAACCTATAACCGCCAATTAGTTCCAAATGGCAATTCCGAGACCCCGAAATAATTCACAGTTTTCAAAGGTCTAATTAAAATTTTCGATGTTTTATAATTAAATACGCTGAATTCGATTAAATAGTTGAGGTTTCCGCAGACGAGCAAACGGTATTAATTACGATTTTAGTTGTTGAAGCCGCGATTGAAATAATGTGGGTTTATGTTGAGCAATTATGTATACAGGGTGTAACTAAAATAGTGATGATACATTTAAGACAATTTAGTGTCGTATTCTGACTAGGAAAAACGCGGAGAACAAATAATTATAAGTAATAAAAAATAAAGAAAAAATACTTGTTCGTAGGTCATAGTTTTCTATGTACATACGTATCTATTTGTATATATCTATTATTTACATGGTGATTGGTAGTCCGATGCAAAGCTTTAAGGTGAAGTAAGTATAGACCATTTAGAACCATTTAAGCCATTGTTGTCATTGACGAAATGTGACTATTTTAAATTAATTTTTAGGTATTTTTGGCCAAAATACCCATAATTTAAAATGAACTGCTAATTTTTGACCAAGTTAAGCTATAAATGTGCTATTTTTTATTTTATTTAATTAAAATAACGTGTAAACAATCTAAGAAAACGTAATAAAAGCTTCTGTTTTATAAAAGTTTTTTTTTTAAATAGCCCAATGTTTTAAAACACTTTAAAACATTGGGCTATTTCGAGGTTTTTCTAAAAATCCGGTTTTAATCCCTACCTTACACAGTAAGGCCTTGCGAGGTTACAGAGGCGTCATCATTTTCTCCTCATATCCTTTATTTTCTTTGTTTACCGACTTGTACCAAAAAGATGCGGCCACAAATCTCACAAACTAACCGATAATACCGGTATCCAATAACAATCAAGCGCGGAATGAGCAGCATTACTGCCACATAAAACGCTGGGCTCTTTACGGCCTATTATTTATTTTATCGTCGGATCCGTTGTATCTGCTGATAGATTACTGCAGTGATATAAAATCACTGTAATACAAGTTCCATTTTTCAGCATTATAAAGAAATGAAATGATTTAATACTGATATATAGACCGTGTGTTACCTGATTTTGGTTCTCCTTTTTAATGTTATAATTTTATTGTATATTTTCGGTGCAATAATGAATACTTATTATTATATACCTTTTCCCTGACCTCTTTCGATAAACATAACTATATTGTGAACACCTATAGTCATAGTCATTTATTTATAATATTCTAAATATAACATGTAAACAAGTTAGTTAATATACATTCAAATTGATTAAAAAAAATAGTGTAAGTTACATGTCAATAAATTCGATTACATTAAACATGTTATACAATAAAATTAGTCAAGGTATCAATAATTATTTTAAACATTAAATTTGATTTAATTATTCTAATATTTAATTATAAAATGTCAGGTAGATTAAAGAGGAGATAATCATTTATTAACAAAAATATAGTAATATAAAGGATAATTTAAAAATAATAGTACATTGTGCATCAAGGGAGGTAAGTACGGAATTACTAACGAGAGTGTTAGAAGCCCGACGCCGTGAGGCGGAGGGCTTTTATGACTCGAGTTAGTATTCCGCTTACCGACCGTGATACATACAATGTTTTTCATCACACTTGCCGACAAAAAAATAAGTTTTAAGACATAATATTATTAAATGCCGTACTGACATTTCTATTACTCCCTAGGGAATTTCACTTTTCTATTACTCCCGCTGCGCGCGCAAGCAATGGCGCGCTTAGACAGCAAGTGTGATGAAAATTAATTAATGCACATGCTTGTAGCACGGAGTATGGAAATTATAATTTTCGATCTATGCCAGCCCATTACTACGCTGAGGGATCTGTCCCACCAACGATCAGCGATTGCTTCGTCGAGATGGTTCACGAAAGCGGACATCTGAGGTGCGATTAAATATGCAAAAAAAAATATCAAGTCTTTCAAAGCCTCTTAACCCTTAATTCGACAAACATCCAAAGTACTAGATATGGTCTTTAACCTATTTTCTTTAAGACTATTGAGTGCCAAGGAGGCTTGTGTACATACCCTATATCTGTCTGTTTTCTGCCAACAAACTGTCTTACAGTTTGGCGGAGGGTGTGTAGATTGTAACAAGCTGTTATTTTTTCATGAATAAACGTTTTTATTATTTATTATTATATTATTACGTCCCATTAAGGGTAAACATATTTAATTTAGTATGATTAAATTTCATTACAACTAGCGACAAAAATCCGTTGCATGTCATTAGACTCATTAGCCTGTCTACCAAACAAGCCACGCCCACTTATAACCATAATTAAGAGCTAATTGAAATAAACATAACAATATAATGACGCCATTGCTGACGTGATTTGTTAATTAGTTGGCTAAGCGTGCGCCGCCGCGACCTTTGACGCGCGGTTCGTCTCAAGTGAATAGGCTCATGGCAGTTAATTACCTAACCACTGCTGATTATGAATAAAAAATAACCTACAATTATGATATAAACAAAACAACCCCGGTTACGAAGCTGGAGATTTCGGGTTAGAATCCCAGCGAGTGCATTGTTTGTGTATATATGGGTATTTTTTTGTGTGTTATTGCCATGGTTACGGTTTCCAGAGTCTCTCAGGTTTTATGGTACTTAAATTATGCAAACATGCATGTACTCCATGTTTGTAGGTAGCCCATTAATGAAAGGGCTTATTAACACCAGAATAATGCATCTTTGTATGAGTAGCATATTTTTGCATAAACACAGCGTGACTTAGGTGACCGTAACCATGGCAATAACAGACGGAAAAAAGTTGATTAACCCATTTACTTGCTCCTTGGTCGTGGTTGTCTATATATTTAAGTAACGATTTATTAATTATAAAGGTCATCGCTTGATACCCATGGGGCTAGTAGGATTATGATGGTACCGTGTTTAGTCGTTTGTCATTGTTGCCGTCAGGTCCTAACAAGTATGTAAGTCCGAAAGTAATGCGTAGCACGATAAATAGATAAAATGGGACTATCATAAGCCACTAGGTCGGTTTTTATAAGTGTCCCAGTATATTTATTTTATTATATTATGTATGTACATAATAAATAATACGTTTTAATTAATAAATCATGATCAAAGCTTCTGTTAAGTCTCACAGATTCCTTGCAACAACGAGTCACAAACATTATCTTCCGTTGTATTATTGCCTGTTACCAATGCTTCTGAATTCTTAATTATACACTATGTTTGACAGTTCTCAAACAAATGACACCGACATTCGAACGTTAATAGACCCATTAGTTACATTGATGCAATGCCGATGATTTAATTACTAGTATTAATTTTCTCTGAGCGTGCGTCCTGACCTTTAAACTAAACGAGCGGTAATACTAAAGTGCATAGGCTGCCCTATTTGGGAGACAATAACAATTAGACTATGTGCGGAAATTCAAGGCGTCTGGAAACTAGGCACGGCCATACGTCTTAAGTGTCTTCTCTTTCTGAATATACTCTACAGGTAAATTTAATACACGTATTATGAGCCGAGGTCGACCATTATTAAAATTTAAGGTTAAAGGGGCTTCACACAAACCTACAGCCGACAGGGGTTGGATTAATAAAATTGATTAACTTAAAAACATTACAAGCTAATTCTTTGAATACTTAAAATTTCGCTGTGATATGATATTGTGAAAAGATTTTGCTTTTACAGCGACGAAAGACGGATTTTTCTGCACGAGGTAAACTTAAAATAAATAAATATCTTAGGACATCTTACAGAAATCGACCTAGTCCCACGGTAAGCTCAATTAGGGCTTGTGATGTGGGTACCAAGGCGGCGATATATATACTAGATAGATACAAATAGATAGGTACTTATATACACAGAAAACCATGACCTACGAACAAATATTGTTTCTTTATTTTTTATTACTTATTATTATTTTTTCTCCGACTTTTTCCTAGTCAGAAAACGACACCAAATTGCCTTAAATGTATCATCACTATTTCAGTTACACCCTGTATACATTACCCTTCATTCTTCTTTTGTTCATGTTTATAGCCGATAGTTCATAGCTTAGTAGCTAGTAGTGAGACCAGTGCCTTATTGAGATGGTCAAGGTAATAAAGATTAATTTAAAATCCCATACCGCATGTAAGTAATACGTGTAGGAAACATCAATACGTTTCAATTCCAAAGACGAATAGAACACGAAAAATCGCACATCAATTTCACGAAGTAGGTACGCGGAAGGTTAAGGTGCGTTCAAACTAAAAGAACATTCGCTGTTATAACCTCCCACTCTACGAAATTCGATTGGTACACAAAACGTGATTGCACTGAAAAAAATATTTAACTGAACTACTTTGGCTATTTCATCATTAACCATAATTCGGTATGGCGTTACTAAAGTTAATTTCTATTAACAAACAGGTTTGCGTATTAAAAACCAAACGGATAATGTTATTCTAAGTTGGGCTATTCGTAAATAAATGCTTGTATACGTCTTACATTAAAACAGTAAACAAATTCAAGTGTTCACATGTAAATAAACCGCTTGGTCTAATTTAAGAGTAAGCATTGACAATATGCAACAAAAACCAAGTCCTAGCTTCTAACAAAGACGATGTTATTATCCATAACATAAAATTGTTTAGATTTAACTCAACAATGATTTGCTATTTTAATACATATTTTTGTTACATATAACCCGTTTTGTCTAGTAGAGTAAAACCAAATACGGGTTTGCTACTCTAGCAGACCATTCGCTTTATGTAACCAAATAAAATACAATGTGTAACCAAACGTACTTCATCATATAGACAATACTTAGCATAGAAATAACCAAACGCTTTTTTTGCGTTGCGTTACCCCCCCCCCCCCCCCGCACCACGCGGAAAACCTGTTTATACTCGTCGTGTCCGTCCGGCAATCAGATGCATCGTGTTGTTTTTTTATATTGTCACTTCTCTTACGTTACATCTCGCTAAACTTCGATATCATTTCGATAAACAATATAAACATTTCTAGGCGATCTGTGTTTTGTGTGATGTGTTAGATGTGTATGACATATGTATGTCAAGTTACTTGAATATTCCAAAATGGAAGTTGTACCTCCACCAGCAGACACCCTCGGAGACTACCTTCGGGAATGGGGATTAGAAGTTTATCTACACAAATATCGTTAAGTGCTCTAAACGCGTTCAGAAACAATAGACAATGACCAGCATTACCCACCATCAGAACTTGGCACATACATAAAGTTTACATTATATACGATTTTTCCGGAGGTTATGAGTTTTAAATTTGGAACAGCTGTCAGATTCAAGTGGGGTGTCTATTCTGGTATCTATAGATATTCAGCCAGTCATCGACACAGAAAGTTAATTCAGTATGTTTTTTAGTTACAATCGGACGATATTTTCATATCGAGTGACACAAGATTAGGGACATCACTCGATTGTCTATGATTTAAAAAAAATTACAGAGATTCAAATCGTTGCCATTCCGAGCAGCTGTCTTTTATTTGTTGGCTTACTACAAGTGAACAATTGTGAAAAAATTTGAATACTTTGTGATAATACTGATAATTACTTGATAATGAGTGGCAGTGACTCGGACAACGATATGAGCACTCCGCCGGACATATTCAATGCAGCTATGAGCGCAACTAACAACCTGTCGCCGCAAAAGTAGAGAGCCAAGTATGAGAAAGCTTTGTTTCTGAACGCGTCTTAGAGCACTTATGATATGTGTGTAGATAAAGTAGTGTATGCAACTATACGTAATCAGGCATTACAACACTCGTGTGATGCTATTATGAAACTCACCTTCGGTTCGTTTCATAAACCCACACTCGAGTTGTAATGCCCCTCATTACGTACGGTTGCATAAACTACTATTACATAAGGACATTTCAAACCATGTCATGTCTTTGTAAACCAAATAATTTTAATTTCTTCATTTTCCTTGTCATCAAAGAGACTCTGAAGCTAATGTATCAAGCAAAATAATGGAATTACTCGTAAAATAATTTAGAAAAATAAATTGGTTTACAAAGATACTCTGTGCAACGAAAACCTATAAAGTGATGCAAAAAGTATTTTTGCTCGCGATTGTATTATTGATTGATTGATTATTTTGATTACTATACCGTTCTTATAAATGACTATGAATGTTTCTATTATTTGAATGTTTCTATCATTACAATTAATAAAGTTAATTAAAATAAATGTCTCTTTTTTTGCTCGTTTAGTATTACTTCTTTTTGGGTAATCATCGATGTGGCTTATACACCCTACTTGTAGTTAAATGAGTTGTAAATAGGGCTGCCTGTATAAAATCCAGTACGTCTCATCATCCAGGGGATATGAAAGGTGACGATGAGACGTACTGGATTTTATACAGGCAGTGAGCCCTATTATACAACTCATTTGATTTTGTCTGTATATGAACCACGTATTTTTGTCATGTATAACCTATTCATTTGGTTAGAAGTAGGCAAACTTTTGTCAAAATAATTAAACATTTGGCTGTATATGAACAACGTATTTTTGTCGTGTATAACCTATTCGTTTGGTTACATGCACGCAAATAATTTGGTTAAATATAATGAAACAAATTGCTTAAAATAATACTCTAAATTGGTTATAGGTAACAAAAAAGTTATGTTAAACATTACTGAGCCAGTTGGTTTAGGCGTAGCAGAAAATTTGATTAAAGTATGTTGTGAATTCAGTAAGATTTTGACAAACAGTA
This sequence comes from Thaumatotibia leucotreta, assembly GCA_025490895.1. Classification (NCBI taxonomy): domain Eukaryota; kingdom Metazoa; phylum Arthropoda; class Insecta; order Lepidoptera; family Tortricidae; genus Thaumatotibia; species Thaumatotibia leucotreta. The sequence goes on from JALPQI010020050.1 coordinate 8,936, forward strand.
AATTTGTTATCAACATACAGCACGTCTACAATAACTGAATTGTAAACTAAATATAACTGAATTTATGGTAATATACAACAGACAGTTTTCACACGATATAACTAATATTGTTTAGCAATACACAACATCAATTGTTTAGTAGAAAATTAACCGAACTGATTTTGGTAAGATATTGCCTTACTTCGCTCGTCACTTTTTTTAAGTTACAGGTTGACGAAAGTTCGGTTACCATTAACAAATTATTTTTTTCAGTGTGGTTGATTTCGTAGAACGGGCGCTAAAACAGCGAATGCTCTTTTGGTTTAAACTCACCTTTACGTGTACCTAGAGCAAAAAAAAAATAGAATTCTCAAATCATACACATCATATCATCCGCCTATCTCAGTCCACTGCTGGACGTAAGCCTCTCCTATTAACTACGCGTATAGCCTCACAAGGTGGATTGATGACCTGGTGAAGGTCGCAGGAGTCCGCTGGATGCGGGTGGCACAGAACCGGTCATTATGGCAATCTTTGGGGGAGGCCTATGTTCAGCAGTGGACGTCTTTCGGCTCATATGATGATAATGATGATGGACGCTTTAGGAGGTAGGTAGCCAATCAAAATTTTGATGGACTAATCACAGTAGCAGGCCTTCACTTCATCAGCCTATCTCAGTCCACTGCTGGACATAGGCCTCTCCTATTAACTATGCGTATAGAAGGTAAATGCCCACAATGGTCACGCTGGGCAAACTGATTGGCGATTGCAGTAATGTGTCCACTATGATGACGCTGCTGCCCATCATCAATCTTTTGTCAAATAATGGTCAGTGACACTTCAATCCCTTAGTCGACTCTTACGACACACGCGGGAAGAGTTGGGATAGTGACAAATGTATTCTTACTGCCGTCACCACAGGGCGGCAACAAGCAGGCCTAGAATATTTCAATTCATAAGCCCGATGGGGAATCAAAATTTGTGGGTCGTTTCAATTCAATTCGTACGAGTATTTAATCGGCTGACAACCAAACCTCACTGAAAAACTGTAACCACTATTAGCAACCTCGAATATCAGTATTTATACAGCTTGCTTTATTTGAAGTAGGTATTTTTTACTAAGTGTGAGGACTAAACCTCAACCGAAGATTTGGTCATGTTTGATCCGCTGACCCGTGGTCCAACCGCTATGTCCAACTGGTTGTGCCACGGGGAAAATAAAATTATCCATAGTCCAACTTATTGTACTACCCGTACCCGTGGTCCAATTGGTGGTACCACGGTACATTAAATTTATCGGTAGTCCAATACTAGAACATATATTTACGTATGTTGGACAATTGCCCCTTAGTTGTACTGTGGGTCATAATTACAGTTTACTTTAAAGTAATCTGACAGTTGAACCACGGATAATTTTACTTACCCGTGGCACAACCAGTTGGACATAGCGGTTGGACCACGGGTCGGGAGCGGTTTGATCGAACTTCATTTATTTTTCTGTCATTTTACGATGTATGCGGAAGCGACCTTAAATGCCACGGGAATCCGCGTGGGAATATCACCTCTTTTTCTATACCCATTCAATTAAAATTTGTATGAAGCGTTCTCACGGGTTAACCAATTATAAGTATTTAAAATCGGGAAAATCCTTGTCTATTTTCTTCCTACAGGGTGACCTCGAAGACGTGATTTTTTTTAAGCGTACTTACTTGTAACTGAATTTATCGTTAAAAATAGACAATTTTTTTAAAGCTTTTTGTCATTCGTTTATTTCTAAAGGTACATAATTAAAATTAAAAAAAAATGAGGTACTAACTATAAAGCTTTCTTGAGCTGTGTGACATGTTAAACTAAGTAGATTTAATTTTTATGTGCAATAAATGATCAAATCTATGTTAAAACAATCCCGATTCAAAGAGAGAAATCAATTTGCTAACACAAAATCTCAATAAGACGTTTTAATACCCTGAAACCACCGTCAAAAGAAAAATAAATGACAATAAAAATAAAAAAAGTTTTCTGTTTTTAACGAGACCTTGGGCATTCCGTTGCTAGTTGTTGGTGGAGTTAAAAAAAAAATAAACTGATCACGTATCCGAGGTCACCCTGTTTAATACTAGAAAACAAAAAAAAATTGTATACAAACATCAAAACTTGCATTATTTCACATGATCACGCACTTTTAAAATACAATGTTGGTTTTATAACCAACTTAAATTCACATACATTTTTAGTTAATATTATTGATATTTATTAGTATTAAGTAACTTAAAACTATATCTGACAAAGTACTCGTATTTCACGATATGTGTCAAAGACGTCATTGCTAAGGAAACTCCGCCATATTCATTTATTTTTTTAATTTTATTTTAGTTACATGGAAAACCACCAACAGCGCTATATATAATGTATCTATAAATAATAATAGAATCACAAAGCCAATTACAGGTTCTTCACAATTATTTTTTTATCTACCAACGAACAGTATACGTACGAGTATTATACAGGTTGTAATCGCTAAGTGTTTAAAGGCCATAATTCCGTAAATATGAGAGATATCAAAAAACTTTTAACTGATATCGAAAGTACGTTATCCAAGTAAAATTACATTAACTATATTCTTTTCTAAATAGATGAAGTAATATTAAAAATACTAAGTTAAAACGCTCCCATACATTTAATAAGACGACTTACAGCCTACTAAATGTATGGATGGGTTTGAAGTTAATATTTGGGACATTTCTGATTTTATTTCAAAAAAGTTATTAGTGTAATTTTACTCGTTGAGTAACGTACTTTCGATATCAGTTAAAAGTTTTCTGATACCTCTCATATTTACGGAATTATGGTCTGTAAACACTTACCGATTACACCCTGTATTGTCGCTTAATACCTACGACACTAGCGTTGATTGAGGTTACCGTAGGACTAGTTGATTAGCGGAGCGGGCCAGAGAGGTCGACCCACTGGCCGACCAAAGGCGCCGCAAGCGAGCCGGACGAAGACGGGCCGCGCACGACCGCCGCCTGCCTCCGTAGAGTGCATGGCCATAGGATGGCAGACATGGGGAAGTCTGCCATCCGCCAATCAGCATTAGGCCACTGAAGGCGGAATGATGTGAGGATGTAAAATTGAGGCCAAAACGGCCTCCGGAGGCGGCGCTCCAGGGCTCGGAGCGGTGCTGGTGGTGCTGCAGATGCAAGCGCGAGCGTTCCTGCAGCCCACCGTACAGCACAGTGGCGGCAGACGGAGAGGTTTTTTTTTAGTGGGTAAACTCGGGGTCCCATCAGCCCGTAACGAGGAGTCCCACATAACCACCCGGGTCTGTCCCCTCACCCGGGTGGTATGCGTAATGCATTTTTCCTCTCCTTAAAAAAAAAAAAAAAAGGACTAGTTGATTAGTGCAGTCCTAGGATATGTGATATTCATTCATACTATTTGAACTATTTAAAATTGCGAATATCTTTGCACATTTGCCTTCCTTTAAGAGGACCAGAACATAGAACCTTTGGTTATTCCTAATTCGATCGTAGAAAGGGCTCAAAATATACTGGTTAATTTAATTTAGTAGTGGTAGTGTTTGATTGATTTTCTGGTCGTATGCTGTTTTTTAGTTCGATTTTCGTAGTTTAATTAAATGGATGGTTTGCGTTAAATTTCAATTATACGCTATTGTCTATTTAAAACTGAATTTGCCTGTCAGTACGGTGGCGTGAAATTAGAAGGTTTGTGGGATTGGTGAAAATAAGCAGATACTGTAGCCTACAGTACAGACGTTTGGTGTTTTAGAAATCGTATTAGTATATATTATTGGTGATGTATGTCTTGAGCCTTCTATGTTTCGATATTATTATTACTCAGTCTTGGTTTATATTTTACTGTATTTATGTATAATAATGTATGTATTTTTGTATGGTGTATGTCTTAAAAACTGTAGTCGTAGCTACAAATGCAACGTCGCATGTCTTAAGCCCCATCGACAATAAGGTCCCCTGCGATAGAAAACGCCACATTTAAGTTAGAAGTACCGCGTGTGTAATATTATACTAGTATTACTTTAGTTTCCTGCGGGTGTCGTAAAAGTTGACTAAGGGATTGAACTGTCACTGACCATTATTTGATAAAAGATTGATGGGCAGCAGCGTCATCATAGTGGACACATTACTGCGATCGCCAATCCGCTTGCCCAGCGTGGCTATTATGGGCATTTACTTCCTAATGCGTCTATACGCATAGTTAATAGGAGAGGCCTACGTCCCGTGAACTATCATAGGCTGATGATGATGATGATTATTTTAGTTTAGTAGGTATTATTTCTTTTGATTATAGACAAAAAAATGTGAAAATGGCAATATTACTCCACTGGGAATAATCTCTTAACTCGATTTTTTTTACTACATCACTTTTTAATCGAGCCCTTTGGACTATTTCAAAACCGACTACAATGTTCCTAGACCTATCGTCAGTTTTTTATGTCGAATTTGACTTGCTAATGTAGTCAGCTCAATGTCATGTGGGTCCATAACCTTACCGACCAGGTACGAAGTTGTTTTAGGGTTCCGTACAGCAGTGTGTGAAACTATACTAGATAAACTAATAGTAGGTACATCTCCTTAAATTTTATGAAATGATTTGATTTGTGTTTAAAAGTAATGGTAAACAAATAAATTATTAAATATGTAAAACAAGTAATAGTAGGTACATCTCCTTCGATTTTATGAAATATTTTCATTTGTAGTTTTTTCACTAACTCGAAGCCCACTTACGCAGGAACCAATGATTTTTTTTTATTTATATCTTTATTACTAATATGTAAGTGTCTTCTTGTTACAAAATTGACCTCAAATTAACCCCCTATTCATCAACGTCCATCTTGTAATTATGTAGTTCAAATATGTTATGTCATTTTCTTACAAATACCATTGTAAAACTGGCACAAAAGGAAAAAAATATATTTTAACAAATGATGGGAGCTTATGTACATTTTAGGGCATAAATATGTATACATTTTCTATTTATAAATTACTTGTGTTGATTAATTTGTTTACAGGGTGGAAAAACTAAATTTCCACCCTGTATAGAAATTTAGCTGCTAGGTATTACATATTTTTTAAGGTTGCTTATTATTTTTTCGAGTTATGATTTTCTCAAGGAATCTTTCATTACTATTTATGTTTATTTCATACGGGTCTTTATTTAAGTTTCAGCAGATGAATTCGCATTTAAGACATTCACTGTACTTCTAGAGATTTTAATGCAAAAAGACCGACTCACGCTTGACGAACTTCAAAAGGTCAGCTCTATGATTGTTGTCAAGTTTAAATATCTGCCCGAACGTTGAACTGTCATTATTATTTTATTTTGTTATTCTGTCATTTATTTTGATTCGTTGCAACTGCTGGCTTTAAGGGCATTGTTTCTGTTTTATTGTATCAACACTGTATTTTACAGTCGGCGACAAATGGTTTGTGGGTATAAAAATTAAATACTCGTAGTATAGTAACCAATAAATCAAGGAATAACTTAACGGCGTTCAATATCGTAACCAAGATTTGCATCGGTTTTGATTTTTAATTAGCAGCTACAAAATAATAATAAAAAATCCTTATTAAATTAGTTTTAAGGAAATAAACAAGTAGGTACTTCTCGCAAAAGCGCCGTTAAAACGAAAACTTGTAAATGGAAACTACAAAAACGTTTAGGTGCTAATTTGAACCTCAATTTAATATAACTTGACTACCTAAATACTCAAACATTATATTACTTAATAAAATAAATAAAATCGCCTCAATTTACAAAAGGCGTCCAACCTTATTAATGTTTTAATTAAATAACGTTAATCTTAGAGCATATTAAATATGCAGCCTCATTCTGAATTATAAATAAATGTTTTAAAATTGTATTAAGAATGTATTGTTTTCGTGCGTCAAAGGGCCTTTCTAGCAAAAAAGTGGTTAATTCTACTCAGAATCCTGAGAT
>JALPQI010020051.1:0-21286 GCA_025490895.1 Thaumatotibia leucotreta
GTTGTATTTGCACTGGATAACCTTAGGTGCTTTCTTTTTTTAGGGTTCCGTAGCCAAAATGGCAAAAACGGAACCCTTATAGTTTCGCCATGTCCAACATATATAGCTCAGTGGCCGTTAATACTAGAAATCTGCAATTTGGTACAGATATACATATTAATTATGCCAACAAAGTGGTATAATAAAAACTAAAAAAAAAATCGGCTACCTCCCCAACTGGTGAAGTGGGGATGACTTTTTTATTTAATGTAATCCTATAGTGTGGGGTATCATTGCATAGGTCTCTTAAAAAGGATAAGGGTCTTAAAATAAAGTTTTTTCTAAAGTCATTATTTTCGGAGATACTTAATCGCACCAAAAGAAAAAAAATGTGTCCCCCTCTAACTTTTGATCCGTAGGTCTAAAAAATATGAAAAAAATTATGAACAGCGGGCTTATAGAGTACTTTAAAACAAAACTATTTCGAACGTAATCGACTCAGCCGTTTTTGAATAACTACGGAACCCTACACTGAGCATGGCCCGACATGCTCTTGGCCGGTTTTTTTAGTCTACGGCTACGGTAGCTGCGGTTATGGTAACATCAGACAGACCATGTTCTAGCTTGCCACCGTCGTGGTAAAAAAAAAACCACTTGATTGAGGTTTTTCTGGATCCTTATCTAGACTGAGGCGAGTGTTCGGTAGGCAATTTCAAGAGTGAGATGTTGTACGGCGAGTGAGGGCTCCCATTCAATTAACCTTTCTTCGCCTCCACGGCTTTTGACCCATTTAGCTACATTTCTATTCAGCAGCACTGCTGTGGCAGTAATTCTCGGCCCGTGGGCCACGGGGACAGAATCGGTATAGCTCTCTGAGTTGTATGAGACAATCACCGATAAATCGTTCGCTTAATCTTTTAAACTTCTTCCCTCTCTCATGAAATTAGTGGTGATACCTACATCGCATGTACCATTTTCATGATGAAAATGGTACATGCGATGTAGGTATCACCACTAATGAACAACGATAATCTACAAATAAATAAAAAAACTGACTTCAACAGATTTCACTAAGATTCCATCATCAGAAGCGTCGGCTTCTGATGATGGAATCTTGTTGAATTGATGGTGCCAACGGGACCATCTCGATTTATTCTGAAGTTGGTTACAAAAAGAATTATCGAAACCGGTTATCGTGATATCGAGTTATTTGTATGCACATATATGCTTAATGCAAAATTAAGACTTGTCATGGATGCCATTGTCAGAACTGTTGTACTAAATTAAAATGGGACTAATCGCTGAGCATGACTTTTCAAATAAAAAAAGAATCATCATAGTTAGTTCACCCAGTCGAAAGTTATGAGGTAATAAGCAGTGGAGTTGAGAACCTCCTCCTTTTTGTGAAGTCGGTTGGAAATAAACCTTTTCCTAACTAGTGCGCAAAAACGAACTTTGCACACGCTTCGCGCGCGACAATTTCTCTTTTTGACGCACTTGTTATGAAAAAATCGTTCCTTACACGTGCAAAAACTTTTTTTAACTCGGGTGATTGTCACCCTCGTTTCACTCGGGCTCCAACTTTCACCCTCGCCGAAAAAAAGTTTTCCCCGCGCTAGTTAGGAAATGTATTATTTCCTAACTAGCGCGGAAATGTATACTTGGCGCACGCTTCGCGTGCGTTAATTTCTCTTTTAGGCACTTGTTATGAAAAAAGTCGTTCGATACACGTGTAAAAATGTACTATATCCGTCGGCAAGACAGTTACTGTGACGGCGTACTCGGTAACCACTTTCGTGCCTTCTGGCGTGGTGAGGATGACAACACACGAGTCGCGGCTATAATATTTTGTGCTTCTTATGCGTCTCAATATACCTTTGTCTGTGGTCGAACTGGTAGAGAGGTGTCGGCGAATATTAGAACACATTACTTAAGGTCGCTGTGGGGAAGGTGGGCGGAAATGTTCAGGATAGTTTGTTTATTTACGTAGGGGAAGTTGAGGTTAGACGGCCCGAGATTAAAAGGTACTTACCTTAAGTTGGAGGTTAAGTTAGCTTGTTTAAGATTCATGAATTCGGTTATTCAAGTTGGGTACGAGTTCTTGCGAAAGTTTTTACACTGCGAAACGGATGGAGTAGGGTAGTTATGCATTTGATGCAAGGTATTGTGTTGTAAGAATTGTAGATTTAATGATATTGATATCTGAAATACATAAACCGATTTTAACCTATTTTTATGTTTTTTCATCACACTTGCTTTCTAAGCGCGCCATTGCTTGCATACATCGCGGGAGTAAAGGGAATTTCACTTTTCTAATAAACATATTTTATCTTATAACTTTTTCTTTGTCCGCAAATGTGATGAAAAACATACTATGTAACTCGAGTCATTAAAATCCCTCCGCCTACGGCGTCGGGCTTCTAACATTCTCGTTAGTAATACCGTACTTACCTCCCTAGTGCACAATGTACCTACTATTAAGTGTAGTAAATCCATTAGTAAGTGTTTAAAAGGGGATTTAATTATTAATGTTTTGAATAAAAGTACAAAATCTAGGGACTAAATAATTATATTAAAATAGTATTTTAGTAGATTATTATGCTATAATGTCTCGCTGGCCTTTCTAATGAAGTGTCTATTATGCGAACTAATGCTTGCAGGGTCGTCTTTCAAGCCTTTAATTACTTTACTGAGAATTACAGAAAACATATAATCCACTTTGACAGTTTGGGTCTCTGTAGAATTTTAGGGTAATTTAAAATAGTTTCAACATACAATTTGAAAGGCACTCAAAGTCGGGAGTGCCTGAATTGACATAAACAAATTTTAAGGTCTACGCCATAAATATTTATTTTTATGAGTAATATATAAGAAAAAACAACAAACAAATTGAAATTTGTTCTCTTATTTATAAGCTGGTACACAAACAATTGGTATGCCTACCTATAATTGAATAGGTACCTACTTTAATACTTTCGTACTTTAATTATAATTATATTACGGAAACAATCAAAACGAAATTTGATTGTTTATCTCGATTTGCTCCCGGCCATCTACCTGTATTATTTTTGTGAAAAGGTAATTTATTTTTAGAGATCCGTACTCGACCACTGCTAATCGGTGTGGTTACCTACATCATGCTTCTGTCCGTCCGACCTTTGTATCATCATATTATATACAGGGCGTCCCACGGCGATGCCACATGGAGGGAAAGTGCCTTAAATATCATATATAGCGTATTTTGCTGAAAGAAGACTTTATTTTATTTTTAAGACTTAGCAAAATTGCATTAACATTTTTTTGTTTTTTTTTTGAAAAAAAATATCGCCTTGTCAGAGGAAACATACCTTAATTATCGTAAATGAGCTTCTTACTGAAAGAAGACATTATTTCGATTTAAAAAATAAATTCCAACTTGTTTTCAATTTTTAAAAAAATAAATAAAATGGAAATAAAATATCTCGACGTCAGAGAATAAATACCTTAATTATTGTAAATGAACATCTTCCTGGAAGAAGACATTATTTCGATTTAAAAACAAGTTGAATTACATTAAATAATAAATGGACGCACAGAGCCAAACAAAAAAACCAAGAAAAGTGGCACTAAAAGTCATTTCTATCATGTTTCAGTTGAAGCTAATAACGCTCACTTACAATAAACTATAATAAAAAAAACTCAAAGAATAAAAAACTTTGTGAAGTGAGCAATAAGTGTCAAATTTGCGAACAACACCGCAAAATAGTAGAAACTTTTTATGTTTAAGGAATAATGATGCTATACAGTAAGGTGACCAAATGTCAACTGTCAGAACTGAATAGCGGAGCAAAAGGACCGCAATATTTACTTCTGCAGCCCATTTTTTGGGGCCATTTTTTTGAGCTGTTTGGGGATCCACTTATATATTCTAAATCAATGGTCTAACCCCGGGAATCGAACCCACTACACGAGAACTCGTCTCTTTATCATGCACTTAAATTATAACTTATAATAAGGAAATGATGCGTAGGTACTTCTTAAGTGGGTACTGATACTGATTCATTAGTTTAATAGGTACCTACTTTCAAATGAAAAGGATAGTTTTATGGCATACGGATTTTTTCTCTAACAAAATTTCACATCAAATGAAAAAAAATGGCCTGCCTTTTGTTCCCGACCTATGTTATTTGTTATTTAGCAAAAAATAATTCTCACATTGAATCCTTTCGATTGGTATGACAAAGCTACAGGATATTTTTTTCTCGTGTAGCGGGTCCGATTCCCGGGTTAACCATGAAATTATTTAAAATGCAATTCAACTTGTTTTTAAATCGAAATAATGTCTTCTTCCAGGAAGATGTTCATTTACTAATTAAGGTATTTTTTCTCCGATGTCGAGATATTTTTTTTTCATACAATTAAAATTTTAAAACAAGCTGGAATTTGTTTTTTAAATCGAAATAATGTCTTCTTTCAGTAAGATGCTCATTAACAATAATTAAAGTATGTTTCCTCTGGCAAGGCGATATTTTTTTTCCATACAATTTTTTTTTCAAAAAAAATCAAAAAATGTGGAGACAAGTTGGAATTTGTTTTTTAAATCGAAATAATGTCTTCTTTCTGTAAGATGCTCATTTACGATAATTAAGGTATGTTTCCTCAGACAAGGCGATATTTTTTTTTCAAAATAAAACAAAAAAATTTGAATGCGATTTTACTAAGTCTTAAAAATAAAATAAAGTCTCCTTTCAGCAAAATACGCTATCTATGATATTTAAGGTACTTTCCCTCCATGTGGCATCGCCGTGGGACGCCCTGTATATTATTGATTGGGTGGATTAAAAAGTGAAACGACTGTTTATGCTACTACTACTACTACTCTTAACTACCAACTGCTATTTAACTAGGCTTTAAAACTACAATTTAGGTATGTACATAGATTAAATCTAACTAATCTACTTAACCTAACCTATATCTAAGTTTGGCCCTTGTGGGATTGTACCGAGCTGGCGGCATTTCCTCGCTGTATCGCAATACTGATGCGTTCTGCGAAGAAGTCGCCAGCTCTTCGGTCTTTAATTACGTGAACCAGACGTTTCGCGATTTCATTACATTACATTCAACATTATCATTTATTTCTCAACTTTCTTGACACATAGACAATAATCTGTGTAAGAAACATAAAGAGGAAATAACTTTTATTTTGAAAACTATAAACAATATTACCTATACAAAAACAATAAACTAGATCTTAAAATAAACTTACTTAAATACAACTAAATTATAAATAAAAAAAATGCCCCAGACCACTGTCAATCGGTAGCGTGCCCAGAAGGCTGCCAATAATCTACTTAGGTACATTTATCTAAATACTCACTGATGATTTCGGGTCGCAATATCACAAGAAAATAAACCAAGGGAAATATCGTCACAAAAAATCTTGTTCAAGACGCGAGTCAAACTTTCGTGCCGACTTATTGTCTGGGCAATTTATGAGCCAGGGGCAAAGTTACCAGTCATCGTCATGCGATCCGGACTGACATTTGGGGGCAAAATTACACATTAGTAACCCTACTATCGCGCCATTAGGGATTAGGGTCAGTGGGAGTAATTGTGTCGAAGGACCTAAAAGGGTTTTGTGAGGAATATCGGAATGAGCACATTATTATACTAGGGGTGGATAATTATATGTTATTCGTGAGAAATTCTTTTGAGATACCTAATACCAGTATATCTCAAACTCTTTTGGAGATAACACGAGTATCTGAAACTGCCTATTTATCAACTAACTTCGCTTATACAAGGTGCCTGGGAACAAGGGGGGGCGATTTTAGGAGCATCATCATCATCATATCAGCCGAAAGACGTCCACTGAACATAGGCCTCCCCAAGGATTGCCACAATGACCCGTCCTGTGCCACCCGCGTCCAACGGATGCATAGGAGCATATCCTGAACATATTCAGGTATAAGCACTAAAATATCACGTGAAGTTTGTTAGTATGCTGGATTCTGGCTAATTTCAAAGATACCTAATGTTTTTTTTTTATTTCATTCTAATTCAGATTCACTATAAAAGGCGTTTTGTATCGCATTATCGTTGCTAGAAAGTTTAATTTTAAAATATTAATTCACAAACTTCCTAGGCACCTTTTATAAATCTTCGGATGATTAAGATTAATAAAAAAAAAATCTATTAATTTAATATTTTCACTAATAATATTTGTTTGCTATTTGGCTATTCAGGCCGAGTTTTGAAGTTTTTGAACACACCTTGGTGATATTTGATGATGGTAACCCATACACCCATTACTGTTTTGGGTAAACCCATGTAGGTACCTCACTGTAATGAAAGTGATCATTTGATCGTCTGTTTATTTACTTGTGATCCAAGTGTAAGAGTTACATTGTAATCAGGATAGTTATTATTTTGATATCTAGACATAATAACAGTAAAATTGGCACAATTAATAAATAAACATGCGAGAAATTGGTCACTTTCATTACACTCTTGCATAGAACAGCCCTTTTTCCTGGCTCTCTCACAAAATATTAAAATCCTTTTCGTCGTCTTGCTGTCTCAGAGTAATAACAGTGATTCCCAGTAAGTTTTTCTTTGTGCTTTTCATATCTGCGAGCTGCAAACAGTGCGAACTCAAAGGATGTGTCCCGTTATGACTTGGTTGTGCTGAGAATAATACTAAAATGTCTTAGAAATGTCAGCTGTAGCTAGGGTTGCCACCCGTACTATAATATATAGTATCGTACTATATTTTACTCGACTGTACTATATAATATACAATAGCAATATAGTACGTAAAATACTATATTTTTTAATATATCGCCAGCGGCTTCAATTTTGCGATTTTATTGGAATTTTGAAACGGAAGCACAAATAGGTGTAGTTACTATTTTTTTTCCTCACGTTTCTTGTAAATGTTATGTTTTTTAAACATTTAAATAAAAATACTATTTTGTCTTATTAAAAAGGTGGCAACCCTAGCTGTAGCCCTACTATGAGCTGCCGCCGCTTCATTAACGAGGACATACTTTCTATCCGGCTTTCTCGCACCAATATGCGAGTACGAGTGGGAACACATCATCAGCCTATCTCAGTCCACTGCTGGACGTAGGCTTCTCTTTCAATTAGCGTATAAACGCATGAGGAAGTAAATGCCCATAATCGCCACGCTAGGCACATTATTGCGATCGCCAATCCACGCTAGGCACGTGGATTGGCGATCGCAATAATGTGTCCACTGTCCACTTTGGTTTATGATGATGTCTGCGTCAATAACGCGACGGCAGCTCATGGTATCAGCTCATAATACTGTTATTTTTCTTATCAGAATGCGATACTGAACGTGATCTTAAACGGATCACAACAATTTTTTATAGGTACCTACAGTCAAGTCAAGGGAAAAAATCGCATTGAAACGGACGCGTTATGGAACGGACACTATTTATCTCTTTCAAAAATCTGATTTTTTTTTTGAGCATTGGCAACACTGATGACCAAAGATAATGCACCCACCATATTGGTCATCAGTATTGCCTGTATGTACTTTTACTTAATGTCTGGCCCTACCACGAAAAACGAAATTCGTAAATTTCGAGGATTTAATTGTCTCTCTCACTCTAATGACCCCTTCGTTTGAGTGATAGAGAAAAATCCTCGAAATTTACGAATTTCGATTTTCGCGGTAGTATATTATGGTCTAAAGACGTCAAAAAACGCTATGGAAAGTTTGCCATACTTGATTACATTTTTTTTGATACTACTGACGAATGGTGTACATTCACGAAATATCTCCTGAGAGCAATGAAACAAACCATTTAATTAGGAAATAAAAATCATAAAGCTTGTTAGTTTATATTCCGTTTTCGTGATTGCGTCGCCGTCCAACCTGTTGCCTTGATGTGGCTGTTTGTTAATCTCGAGGGACTTGCAAAGGTAATGGGTTTAGAAATTGGTGTTAATTGGGCAGGTATGTCGCATTTAACGGAATAGTGCTGTGACTGTTACGGGAGGGGCTGGGAATGTTCCGGGAATATTAGTCAAACATCTTAGTTCCCGATTCGGATTTGAAAGACGAATATTTTTTTAGTTTCAATGTTTGTTTTTGTCTGTTTTTGCGTGAAAATCTTAATGCGTTTCACAGAACACACTTACCAAATTTTAACAGTATAGTTATCTTATAATATTGTGAAAAAGGTGGCGGATGGACAGACATGGACGAATCTACAAGAGTTCCGCTTTTTTTGCCTGTGGCTTCGTAAATTTAAAAATCGTGCAATTATAATAAATAATGATAATAATAAATAAATATTTTTGGACATCTTTACACAAATCGACCTAGTCCCACGGTAAGCTCAATTAAGGCTTGTGATGTGGGTACCAGGCGACGATATATATATAATAGATATATACATACAGGTACTTAAATACATAGACAGCCATGACCAAGGAACAAATATTTTTGATAAATAAATACACAAATAATGCCCTCGCCGGGATTCGAACCCGGAACCTCCAGCTTCGTAGGCAGGGTCACTACCAACTAGGCTACGGAGGCTGACAAACTATAATTAAATGGTTAAACTCACGGTTAGTCAGTCGCTACGCGCGATATGTTTCGGAGAGCCTAGGTCTCCATTATAAAGCACGGAGCCCTGTATGATTTGCATCATGCAAGCGGTATTTTTATTAATGGAAATATGTAAAAATGTTTTCTGTTATAGCTGATATAAATTATGCAATGCGAGTACATTTTGACCATTATTTTTCTAATTGTATAAAAAACTAGCAAGTGATCAAAGTTATTTTGCCATTGACGAGACGAAGCGTAGACGTGATTGTATTGGCTATTTCTGTCGTGTCTGACTCAGTATCTAGAAATAGTAGAATATTTCTGTATGCCCATTTGAATGTACGGTCGACTCCCTGCGCCCTCTTTTTTTACTCGCTTACTCTTTTTTTCAGTGTCTACCCCGGTATAACCTTTTCGGCACATATAATATTATTATGAACTGTGACTTTTAAATTTTAATAGAGTTCATAATCAATTAATCAGTGACCGGATGTCGGTATTTTCTCCATACAAAAGAACGGTTCTTATTTCGTTCTTCAGTAGATAAATGAAATAATTTTAAAATACGATGTTGTACATAAAATATTAAGTACTTACCTACTACATAAAGAATATAAAACATTTTAAAATATTGGGCTATTTCGAGATTTTTCTAAAATACTGGTTCCGGTCCCTGGCTTAAATTACTTAATTGATGCTTTTAAAGCGCTGCTTATGTAACGTTGCGATAAAAATTAATTAATATCAGCAAATGAGACGTTGGGCTAAAAATTTCAATATTTAAATAGGATATCGACGATACTGTATAAAGAGCTGGCAGCCGTATTTGCATCAGAAAGCGATCATAGATTATTAAAATTCCGGGAATATGGATTCAGTGCCCATCACTATGGGATGGGATCACGTAATATCTGGCTAATTGGCAATTTCGCTTCGATCTCCGGTTCTCGCAGGATGCTTCATATGCTGCTAATTGCGCCGACTTCCCTTTGATAATCTCTATACACCTCGTGCCAAATGGCCTATGCAATTCTAGATACACGTATTAATAAGGACCGGGTGTATTGGAAGGACTGCCATCTCGCGGGTTCAAATTGAGTATCTCTGTAGCTTAGTGACAACAAACTGACTGTTACAAAATAAATAAAATACTTAAAATAATTAAATCATGAAGTGTGGGTATACTAGGCGATAATATATCTTTGTAAAGCCCACTACACATTTTTTTAAATTATATTTTCAACTTTGTTGTGTATATGAATAGTAGCAAATTTCGGTTGTTATCAAAATGAAGGAAATGCTACTTTATTGATTTTGGAAGGTTCAAATTCTATTGAAGCGGATGTGTGCATTGTAATGTACATTGGGCCTTACGAGGTTATATTATACAAATATACATAGAATATAAATATAGGACGATTATAGGAAGATACTTAAATATAAATACATAGTAAACAGCCATGACTGAGAAGCAAACATTTTTGTGATGAATGATAAAGAAATGCGCTTGATCGGGATTGGATATGTCCTCGCTTCCAGCTTTCTGTTGTAATCTCAGTACTATGTAAGTACCTACTGTTCGCTCGTTGACCTTGTTGTACCATCACCCAAAAATATTGTGTACAACATTTTGACACCATTCCCTGGCCTGGCCTACTACCGCGAAAATCGAAATTCGTAAATTTCGAGGATTTTTCTCTGTCACTCAAACGAAGGCGTCATTAGAGTGAGAGAGACAAA
Source organism: Thaumatotibia leucotreta (assembly GCA_025490895.1). Taxonomy (NCBI): domain Eukaryota; kingdom Metazoa; phylum Arthropoda; class Insecta; order Lepidoptera; family Tortricidae; genus Thaumatotibia; species Thaumatotibia leucotreta. Next base: position 10,289 of record JALPQI010020051.1, read on the forward strand.
TCCTCGAAATTTACGAATTTAGTTTTTCGCGGTAGGGCCGCTGGCCTGGTAGAAGGTAAGAGGTAGTCGAAAATGTATAGATAGGTACCATCCATATGTTTAGTACTAGTAGACTGGGCCCGTTGCATCAATGTTACAGCGCCAATATATCAGTGCGTTGGCATAGCTATTTGACATTTCGAAGACTAATATTATTATTAGGTATCAAACCACGGTTAGGATGCGAAAGTACTGTTGACACCACAGTGTATAAATAAATCTAGGATAAGTATATTCATACGAGTAGTTTAAGTGTAGAGACATACAGGCAATAGATTAATTAATCACTCACGACATCTATAAGGCACTGATCTCACTGCAAGCTACTGTAAGCTATTATGAACTATGGGCTTTAAATACGAACAAAAGATACGTACTCCCGTGTAAACAAAAAGAGACACGGCGACACTCGCCCGGCGGTGATGGCTGCTAGCTGGGCGAGTATCGCCGTGTCTCTTTTATAGTGCGTGCGTATCTTTTGTTCGTGTTTATAGCCGATAGTTCATAGCTTAGTAGCTCGCGGTGAGACCAGTGCCTAAACAACTCTTTTCTTGGTGTGTCATTTGTTGTGTCAACAGTATTTTCGAATCCCCTTCTGATTCCGGTTTGATAATAGTCTAATATCTGCGACCATATATAACATGGACGTCTAACGCCAACTCAAAAATGCCCCTAAAATCAATTGTTCTATTGTGCCAAGATGGGCAAGACATAACGCTTTTCTTGACTCCGCGCATATTTTGGCGCAACATCTTTGACAAATGTTTATAGAATATAGCCAATCAAAACTTTGATGGACCAATCACAACTATTTTTAAATGGCGGATTAAGTTTTTATAGGTTGATATTGAAAGTCATTACCGTGATGCATTCAACGGTGATGACTTTCAATATGAATCCGTGATGTGTTGATTTATGCGGTGACCTGCGACCATATAATTATAACATGGACGTCTAACGCCAGCTCAAAAATGCCCCCAAAACCAATTGTTCAATTGTGCCAAGATGGGCAGGACATAGCGCTTTTCTTAACACCGCGCATATTTCGGCGCAACATCTTTGACAAATGTTTATTGAATATAGCCAATCAAAACTTTGACAGACCAATCAGAACTATTTTTAAATGGCGGTTTAAGTTTTTATAGGTTGACATTCAAATTCATTGCCGTGATGCATTGAAGAGGGGGTGACACTTGTCAACTATAACTTGGAGACTTTATACATCTCCGAGATTATCTTTTTATTTTAATTTTTCCTATTTTAATGTATATTATGTCGACACTTAGAGTCCTTTACACCTAAGTAATTTTAATTTTGTATTCAGATTTTCTGTCCTAGTTATTTCTATTTCTATTTTTTTTCTTGTGATAGTTGTCATATATGTAACGGGCAAGTACGAATATAAATTCTCATGAAACTAAATATGGTCAGCATTCATAGTATTTAAATTATATTGTCTGCCTGATAGCTTGCACAGTCATGCTCACTTTAAGGTCTCTGCTTACGGTGGCGTCGTTGATCGGGTCGCCACTTTCCCGAAAGAAGGTTGAGGGAGGCGATGGCTGAGATACGCGTCATACTCGTGAACGGGTGCTGTTTGCGGAGACCGGTCTAATCAAGCTCACTCATGGCTTAAATTCAAACAATTTTCCTGCTGTTCTTGATATGAGAAATTGAATTCGCTACATGTTTGTTTATTTATGATTATTTAATATTATGACGCATGGAGACCTTATACATCTCTGAAACATTTAGTGAAATGTATCTGTTTGTTTTCTTTTTACTCTGACAACTAAAGTAGAGGCATCGTAAGAAGTCGTTTTTGACGTTTGTTTGCACATGAAGTTCTGTAAATGTTGACAGTTAGTATAATGGAGCAAATGTCAAACTTCATTGTTGCCTGTACGGAATAGTGATGTTACTACTGTTGCTGCAATTTACCGATACGTCAATCGAAATAAATAAGTAAACCTTTTTTATGGAGGTACGAATAATTGCTATAATAGTAGGTAGCACATATTTTCTAAAAGTTTGTCATGGTTTCGACAGGTCCTCGCGAGCCCGTGTGCCCGGTGGATACGCGGCTTTACAGACTGTGTTGAACTTGACAACCAGATAAATGTCAAAATTGTTATAAAATCATGTATAATTTTATTTTTCGTAGAATAATAATTTATGTACTACTACACGTTATCACCTAGATGTGCTCTGATTTTAATAAATGGTTTTAGTGACTTTATATACTGTATATACGGCATTTCTCTATTTGGCATACCTACATTGCCCTCTGAGCTAGCACGCAAGTTTACCAACGTGGGTTGGGAGTGGATCGCTGCAGGCTGGCAAACTCGCGTCCAAGCTCATGGTCTCAACCACTGCCAGTTCTGCATTGACATTACTACCAAGTGAAACTACCTACGTATATTGTATATCAGACTCCGATACTATTTGGCATTACATTTGGGCACCGATTTCCTACTGCTATTAATTGTTGACCTTGATTTTTAATTTTGACACTGGTTTTGACACTAGTTACTATCTCTCGCTAACAGAGGTTGTGGATGCTATTTCCTCTATAGGTCACGTCCTATCCGTCCTACAAAACATCCTACCTAAATGCGACTTTACGTCATTATGACGTCACCGGCACCCAAGTTTCGCTGCCTGCTAATGATTCTAAGTAAGATTACCAAACACTTTTTTAATTCGGATTACCTAACACTTTTTTAATTAAATTTTTTTAATGGCAAGTACCAGATCTAACGCCCTTTCGCACTTGACTGAAAATTTTACGACGGTAAAATCGAGCGTTTCACTACACTATTGTGAGCTGTCAAAAACGACTTCTTACGATGCCTCTACTTTAGAGACCTTTACATCTCTAGCAGTATAATAATGCTAATTTTAACGTTTAACTAAAAACAATTGTATGCCCTTTTACATATATCTTTACATCTATACATTTTTCAAAATTCATTAAATTTATATAATTGTTCTGACTATTAGAGACTTCATCTTTAGTTAATGTACTATATCTGTATTTATATTAAATCAAATTTATGTTTCGCTTTCAATTAATGCATGTTAGCCGTAAGATGTTATAAAACTATTATTTGAAAAAAGAAAGTCCCGCTGAGTTTCTTGCCGGATTCTTCTCAGGCAGTGGCGTAGGGTTAGAACCGGAGGTAGTTTTTTTTTTCTCTCATTCGCTATTTAGTTTAACGATTCAAAAGCGCTCGTTGCTGGGCCTAATTGAATAAAGAATATTTTGACTTTGACTTTGACTTTGACTTTGACTATAATTCAGAAACGTTTTTGAAAGGCAGTTTAGTACGGCGTGCGGCTTCCATGTTTTATTTATTCGTAGGCGGTGACACTCAACTAAAATTCAGGGCCGTTTTTGGAAAGCAATTTAGTATGGCGTGCGGCTTCCATATTTTATTTGTTTGTAGTCTAATATCGTTCGAGGAACGGGCCCCTGTACTACCTAGCACAGTTTCGCAATTCGCCTTGAAGCCCTTCTCGCGGGACGTTTATAAATGCAACGCTAATAGCCCCGGCCTCTTGCTAATCCGCAGTCCGCAGGGGCAGGTACACCAGACACAAGCAAATAATAAGGACTATCAATGTCACCTTCTGTCTCGGGCGCAGAGTTGGGCAAAAAGTAATCAGGATGCTTAGCCAAGTTGCCAATCGCTAACGCTTAGTAGCGTATCGTAGTTTTCCCTCTCTGTCAATCTTTCATATTAGTGCGATAAAGACAGTTAGCTGCCTTTCGTTTACGATCGATTGGCAACTTGTCTAAGCACCCTGATTACTTCTGTAAATTACATTTGTATGTCTACTCGGGCGGATCTCTTCAATCGAAAAGGACATCATGAGATTTGAAATTGTCCTACGTTTCAGTACCGTTAAACTACTCAACTAAAGTCCTTGGAACTAGGATCCAACATTAAATTTCCTCGAACTCCTATATAGGAGTTCAAAATTGTGGACCATTTAAGTATTTTGTTGTAGTAGGTACTGGACAGTCTAGACTGGACTTAGTTGTATTGGTTGAAATAGTAATTCAGTCTTCTTATTAAAATAAATGAACTAAGTCGCTTGTATCGGCATTTTAGTCGGCTTGTTTTTGTGTAAATCTGATTATTAGGGAAATCCGACGTAACTTGCCGTGTCATGAATACTGATGAACAAATTGAAACAAAGGTTCGGAACCGGTTGCAACATCTCCGTTATTTTGGAAATTAATAAATAAATATATTCCTTCAATCATTCATTCAAATTTCTGAAAACTTACTTAAAGAACAACAGTAGGAACCTAATACTAAATTTGGGGACATAATAATCGGTATCTAACATATTGGTTACCTAGGTCGCCAAAAAGGGTACCACGTTATCGAGGTACCTAAAGTAACTATTAAGCCTAATAAGCTCTACTGAAACAGAAAATAAGTAACGCTAACGATATAAAAACTCTTTAAAACTCCATTAGAAATGAACTTTTCAGGTCTCTTAGGAGGTAAGGTTATTTGTTTGTAGATTATTCACTTTATTTAGCCGTTCATTGTTTGTAAAATAAACACCCACGCGTCATGTTCCAATAAAAAAGAAGATAAATATACTTCCTTTATTAAATAAACTCTCGAGTAGGTGTAACGATAATATGTACATTAACATTAATAATCCCATTTTCGAGTACGATCAATTAGTTATGAAAATATACCAAAAAGTTTTTGCCCAGAAACCAAATTATGTGTAATTAAGACGACTTTAGATTATTTTCAAAACGAAACGAAGAACGAAGTATTATATTATTAAGATCATCATCAAATGAATATATGAAAATAAAACGTTGTTCTAGGATAATAAAGTAACGTAGAAATAGAACACAGTCAATACAGTGTGTGTCTTTCATAGCGACATTGCTTTTAAGTAACGATAGATTAAAGTGTTGTTAACCATTTTAGCAAAAGAATATAATGATTGCCTTTATTATTTACGAGTAATTAATTTTTATAAAAATCTCGAGCAGCAATGTAATGCAAACATTTATTTGACGTTTCTGAGAGGAAAAGCTAGTTTCGATCAAATCATTAAAGTAACTGCGAACTGTTGCCGACGTTAACTTATTTACTGAATTATCCATTACTAGAAAATATTACAATTTAAAACATGCGAGATTTGGACTACACTAGCACAACAAATTCTGTTGATCAACAAACTTGATATTATCTTGACACTTCAACTCAATCAATGTGAAGTTTTCAATCGGTACATAAACAAAACGATTATCTGATTCCGCCTTCTTAGTTAACACAAAATTACCTAGCGCTTAATCGTCTCTGTCGCACTTATAAGAAAGAATGACAAAGACGGAAAACTTAAATACGCTACTGAGCGATAGCCATTGGCAACTTGGCTAGGCACCCTGGGCTGTTAAGTCCTTTTCTTATGAACAAGGGTCATGATTTTTGACGGACTTGTCATCGACATGTAGGATGTAAATAGGTAGGTAATTAATTGTAATTGTCAGGATGTCACTAAGAGCGAGATTTCAATGAAATCATATGTCAATTGTTAGGTTTAATTTATTAGTTATTGTTATTACTGATACATTGCGTGCCGAATTAATTTGTATGAAAAAACATTTTTTTTATTACTTTAACTAAATATGCTAATTTCAGTTCATTAAGACTTGTACTTTCACTCCTTAAAAGCAATATTGTTGTGAAAGACACACACTGTATACATAGGTACTCAAGTTATGTGAGAAAATGGCTCGTCCAGTTGCCACTTAAGGCCCAGGTTAGTTCTCTAAGGCCCATTTTTTTAATACCTACTTCACGTTTTTGTTGCGAAACTGTGAGCTGTATTGTCGTTCTGTGAAATACTATTTGGGGAGCAATCGAATCCTTACCATAAGACGCCGTATTGCCGAACCATTGCTTAAAATCACAGTAGATTTCACTCGCACCATCTCAATGGTGCTTGAAAGCTAATTGATTACGGCAATGTTACCGTTTAATAAAAAGAAACTTTAAGAACTAGCTATATTTTCATATTTCCATCCAAAGTAAGCCTAATCCTCGGCAGCCTTACAACTTACAACTAAGCCTAATTTATAATATAAATAACAAATATTGGATGTCATATACCTACCAAAGAAAAAACGACCAAGATCACCAACGTTTTCACAATTACTTCCTAATTAAAATTTTATGTGAAAGATTTTTTTTTAAAGCTTGGGTTTTAGTGGTGGATATTTTCCATTATTTCCTATTCTCTGTCTTTTCCTTTAACTCATGGAGCAATTGAATTCTATTCAATACAATGAGTGACAGACTGAAGATCAACTACTGGTACAATGTAACTACGGAAACTATTAGCACTGCAGTTCTTAAAGGTCTATGTACTTACCTATCGTCTGGAAAAAAAACCACTTCGTAATAAAATACTGCACATGCATTATTTTTATGGGATGTATTATAACATTTTAGGTAATTTAAAGTAAAATGTATATGAACTCAAGATTTAAGATTTTAAGTTCGCAATAAAATTAAGATTGTATTTTAAAAGTGCGTGATAATGCAAGTTTTTAGGTTTTTTACTTTTTTTTTACTCTGCTGACGATTGATATACTTATAACAGGAGCTTATTTTAAGTACTTTTAACTTTTTCACCTAAATATTGTAAATGTGTAAATACTAAATACTGTAAATTCATCTGTCACTCTTTTTTATTAGTGCGACAAAGAGTCTTTTTTATTAGTGCGTTTCCTTCGCGAATGAGTACTAAGGCGCATGCAGACCAAAAGAGCATCCGCTGTTCTATCCCTCTACTCTACGAAATTCGATCGTTACACGAAACGTGATTCGTTGATTTCGTAGAGTGGGGGATAGAACAGCGAATGCTCTTTTGATCTGCATGCCCTTTACTGATTGCCATTTTGGCTACCCACCAAGTTCAAACTTGCGAGTGAGTCCGCAATCTCGTGGTAAGGGCACGGCCGGGTTAGGACTCTCCGGGGTCACATTGCAATAGCGGGAATCATTTCCACTTACCTACGTACAATCTACTCCGAACTTTCAGCAGGGGAGAGAAATGCAGGAACTAACGGTGCGGTTTACAAAGGGGGCCGGAATTGGAGGAGTGCGGCAATTTGGATCGAAGATTGAAAAAGTGAAATTTCAAGTAACAATATTTTGTTGTGCAAACAAAATGTAAGGTAATACTTCGAGGTTTGCGGCAGATCTACTGATATTAACAGTTTTGACAGCTCCCAGTTTTAGTTAGTTTTTAAAAATAATGGCTTAACTACTTAATTGTAGGTGCGAAGTCTAAGCCATAGAAGAATTCTACTGACAAGTTGGTTGATCTTGCGTTATCCCGGCCTTTGCCAGGGTCCGCTTTCCTGCTCCATTTTCTCCACTTTGCTCGATTCTGGGCATCTTCTACTGTAAGCTCGTTTAACTTACACTCATGTCAGCCTTCACGACATCTAGCCATCGTTTCTTTGGTCTACCGTCTACCTCGGGGTCGGGCGCCATCAAGGACTAGGTTAAGGCATTTTTTTCTCACCAAGAAGAATTTTACAAATGACGATATCTGTCCACAGGAAGAAGGATGGAAGCTAAACCGCAACAACTACTACCAAGAGGGCTGGCTGGCGACGGGCAACGTGCGCGGCGTGGTCGGCGTGACGTTCACGTCGTCGCACGCGCGCCGCCCGCACGAGCTGCCTACGCGCACCAACTACAACCTGCGCGGGCACAGATCTGATGTAAGTGACAACTGTGTTTACGATGAGCTGCCGCGTCATTAACGCAGACTTGGCGTGACGTTCACGTCGTCGCACGCGCGCCGCCCGCACGAGCTGCCCACGCGCACCAACTACAACCTGCGCGGACACCGATCTGATGTAAGTGACAACTGTGTTTACGATGAGCTGCCGAGTCATTAACGCAGACTTGGCGTGACGTTCACGTCGTCGCACGCGCGCCGCCCGCACGAGCTGCCCACGCGCACCAACTACAACCTGCGCGGACACCGATCTGATGTAAGTGACAACTGTGTTTACGATGAGCTGCCGAGTCATTAACGCAGACTTGGCGTGACGTTCACGTCGTCGCACGCGCGCCGCCCGCACGAGCTGCCCACGCGCACCAACTACAACCTGCGCGGACACCGATCTGATGTAAGTGACAGGTTATTGCAAAAATAATCATTATCACTGTCACTGTCACTCCTTCCATCTATTTCAATCGACTTTTCCTCAATGACATCGCGTTCTCCTGGTATAAGTGAAATAGTACGGCTACTGATCGCCTCGCCGACGGCCGCGTATTACATACATAAGCCGACGGGTATGTGAGTACGAGTTGTCTTATAAGGGGCCTCTATAGAGGTCGGTACAGACCAACCCCTTGAATATAAGGATTCACAACACAAAATAATAAATGTAAGATGAGGTATGATATGAGTGGTATGACCTACATAAAGCATTAACAGTTTTCTAGCAACTTAGAAGTTTACAACTTTCACTAGTAAGATTACTTTTTCAAGATAATAAAATAACTCAAATTACAGTTCACTCACCCATATAATAGTAATTAATCATCTCCGTAATTGTTTATTAACAAAAATTCTCCAGCAACTAATTTATCGCTCCAGAAATTTCGTGTTAATTTCAAAGTATCTAAAAAAGTTCGCTGAAAAACTCATTATGAGTACCATAAAGTACGCTTAATTGTGGAGGAAAGCGGGGCAAGGCGGTACCTTTATTAAACGCTTTGTAAATGTCGCTCGCTGTGGCGATATCGCGCCGGGATGGCTGTCTGTTCAATTGCTGACACATGGAGTAAGGGAACATACCCATACTACGTGACCCTTTTTTAAACGTTCTTTGACAGCCTATAATCAGTCCACTGCTGGACAAAGGCTTCTCCTATCACTTAAGTGTATGGACGCATTAGGAGGTAAATGGGCATTTTCGCGAGAAGAGATACAAAAACTTATTTTTCTGAAACAGGTAAATTTTATGTTTTTCCTGCTCAGAATCACGAGCTCTTTCGATCCTACTAGAAGAAAAAAAGTGTCCCAACTTTTTGTTTCTATTACGTAACCGTTTTTCAAACACTTTGTACAGCGGTTACAAAGTGGAGAGCATGTAAAATGTATGAAAAATGTGGGACCATTTTTTTCTTGTACTTTTTTTCTCATAGATTGAAATAACTCGTTATTCTGATTAGCAAAACCATAAAATTGACCTACCTTAAAAAAATTTTTTTTTGGTTCTCTTCTCGCGAAAATGCCCAAATGCCCATACTCGCCACGCTGGGCAGCATGTTGGCGATCGCAGTACCTAGTGTGTCTACTCCACTAATGATGATGCTGCTGCCCATCATCAATCTTCAATAAATAAATGGTCTGTGACTCTTCGAATCCCTTAGTCGACTCTTACGACACTATTATATTTAAACAAAGTTACTCGTACTCCTGACAGATGTCACAGAGATCATCTATTCTTTCGCCACGGGAAATGTAGTTATTCGTTTAGCTTATTAGCGACCGGCCGACTGTTGTGTTATCTTCTAGCATATAAAACGGAATTTTAAGACAAAGAATGGTATTTTTAGTTATGCTGTTTTTACATCCATACTTATGTAACCCCACTTAATATGCGAGCAGTAACATCTCATTAAAATTGCACGTATTCCTGTAATGGAAATGTTTTCATGGGTCTGAGCTCTAAATCAGCTAAATTCGTATGCATACACCGTTTTCATGGCAATAAGGGAATTCCTGACATCGGCTTGTGGTGTCGCAGTGCCGTTGCTGGCTGAATTATATATTTGAACGGCCTTATATGTTGCCTGTCAGGAGAAAATATATGCGATTAGTTTAAGTACTGCTTATGTTTCTACTGTGTGTTAGGGCTAGAATACACTGAGAGGTGCGGCGACTGTAAATAATTTACTGAGAAATTATCAAAACTACAATTTATGTACATAGATTAAATTGGCCCTTGTGGCATTGTACCGATGCTGGCGGCATTTCCTCGCTGTATCGCAATACTGATGCGTTGTGCGAGGAAGTCACCAGCTCTTCGGTCTTTAGTTACGTCAATCAGACGTTTCGCGAGTTACGTCAACCAGAAATTATTATATTTGATTGAGGTCTAAACAGCTCACACTGAACATAAAATATGGAAATTCGATTGTATTTGGAAGTTTATTGATTTTATAATTGATTACGACTAGAAAACGATCGCCGAACTAAAAGTGAGCTTTAAAAACGGCGCATAGTCATTGGTACTAATGAAAATTACTACAATTAGTTAATTTCATGGGAATTTACTTGGATGTTTTTTTTAAATTTATAAATATAAATTTTAAAAAATATTCCGAAAGTAATTTTTTTAAGAATGTGAACTGAAAAAAATGGAGTTAAAATTAAATTCGCGTATGTATTTATTTTGACAGTTTGTTGGACCTTACGCCACAGTGCTGCATCATTGCCATCTCACCGCCCATAGTGGCAGAAAAAGTATCAAAAACCCTCATTACGATCCCCGCTGTGGCACTTTTCAATTTAGGTCTGGCAGTGAAAGTGAATCGTGTTTTGTAAGTATATATAGGTAGGTAAAGTCAGACGGCCCGCCGCCTAAAACCGGGAATGCCGGTTATACCGGCACGTCCTACCGGCACCAAATTCCCTTTATTGTCGCGCGATAACATTTACTCCATTTCGTAAATGGCGAATGATTTATTTTTATTTATTTGGGATCCGAGTTATTCGAGACGGATGAATTACGGCCCGACCTGTATTTCTCCTGTCGATCTTATTTATTTAGCCGTGTGCCTACGTGTAGGTGTCCGCTTTGCGGTTGGTTAAATTGGCATGGGGAATTCCACATTGAAAGGTTCTACTCCAGGGTGCTTAGACAAGTTGCCAATC